>JAHZNA010000039.1:0-12751 GCA_027743935.1 Sinodicranocentrus sp. ZH6
GATATTTATACACAGTTTTTATAAAAGAATAAGCTTGACTTGATCTAGATCGAAGGGCGATGGCGCGTGAGATATCCTCAGATGTCCATCTTGCTTTTCTAGACTTCGATTTTAGACTTCGCTTCTGTGCCTCTGAGAAGAATCCCAATTCTGGCGGTGCAGAATTTTTCGCTTTCAATTCTCTAATATTTTGAGTGTTTCTTTTCATAAATTCCATTCGTTTAGCATTTTTCTTTTTCCAATACTTTTTTTCAAGAATATTACGCTTATTGGCTTTGTGTGCTTGTCCTAATTGTATTTTCAAGTCATTGATGGTATGCTCCAAAGTTTTACATTTAGAAAGAAGGTCAGAATAATTGACTGATAAGGTTTTTATGCAATCCCTGTACGTAAAAAAGTTGATTAACTGGCGAATAACTAATTAAAGTATGCGTTTTAACTCACTCGGTTTCCGTTTCCTCTTTTGAAAGAAGTCTAAATGCGGGAATTTTTAATGGAGCATCCGTATCATGTTCAAAACTTGAAATGGTAATGAAAGTAGGTTGTATTATTCACATGCATGATTTTTTATGAATTTGGGTTTTGTTAGTATACCTCAGTATAACTGTTAGATGGTCATCAATATTTACTTCGTATTTAGCTCCTGTACGGCAAGGTTTTAAATTCGAGGGCAATTTGACACTATGGACATAGGTAACTTTCTTCTCTGGTGTATATACAGGGAAAATGACATTTATTTTTTTAAGAACCTTATTTTCATTTTGTTTACAGTTAAAAAATGTTAAAAGTTGATGATTACAAGGTGAAATCAATACCTGGTAGTCCTATGCTGGGTGTGGCAAAGTTTGACAATTCCAATCGCTTTTCTTTTTGAACGTAATCATTCTCAGAGAAATGCTTCGAGCATATACGCAAATTCTTTCTTGACAATTGATGACTTCGTCATGCACATTTGGTGCCATTGATTCTGCCGAGAAGGTTCACGTGGAAATCTATACAACTTTGTGGAAGCTTTATTTTTTCGTTTAGCATTCACACATGACTTTATTCAACAACTGTATACCATTGTTTATACTTTAAAACTCAAATTTCTAGTTGAAAATGTGACTATATAATATGCAATCCAAGTTACTGAACTAACGAAGACCGTTAATCTAGTATATACTATGTATCACTACGAACGAAATATTTGTTATGCTGTTCGAGTTAAAATTGGAGGCAAATAATATTTACAAAATCACAACGAATTTTCATATATCTAAATTTCTATCCATAACGACCAATCTCAGAATCACCCTATGAAAGCTAACTTAAACCCATGTAAATTATATACTATGTATCACTACGAACGAAATATTTGTTATGCTGTTCGAGTTAAAATTGGAGGCAATTTTGTTGATTGCCTCCAATTCTCCAAAAGTTGCTCATATATTAATTTTTCATGCGATGGACCTACCTGGTAAGGAACAATTTGTCATAGCTACCTTGAGTTAATGCTTACCATTTTTCTTACAACACAATCTATATTTTAGCATGGCATATGGGCATGTTAATAGTCCCGATAATTATCATATTTAAATCAAACATTTTCAGTTGGACTGCTGCATGTTACCCATCAAACTAATGTAAACTAAACTAATGTACATAAATTCTCTAACTAGAGTAAATGACCAAAATAGACTTGGTTTATTAAATGAAAATCGCGTGTACGCAGTACACTAATGTTAGCATTATATTTCCATTGCATTTACTTTCACCAAGACATACAACGATACAAATACAACATGCATATTTATTATAAGAAACCTTCCTTTTCATTTCTAGAATTCCTAGAATCCCCAGGATCAACTGCTTTTTGTTTAACTCCTTGCTGTGATTGCTGTGAAGCAATACCCCTACGTAGTAAAAATTGTTCTACTACTTTAGCACTTTGATGTTTAATTTCATGTCGCCCCGGAACTTTAAAATCATCATAATCCTCATCTACAAATATGCAATCAGTTACAATTTTAGCAATACAATTATACCAGTATCTAACTTTGATCAAAGCATTTCATCAATTCTGCTAGTTTACCATCAGATGCTTCCATTTCCTCCAAGGATGGATCACCAACTCGAAGATATCTCGTCGGTGTAACTAGTAAATGTTGATTAAGATGTCTTTTGTGAACACCTCCGGTTTCATCTGGAAGTTTCACTTCCTTCCTCAATTCCGTCAATGACTGAGTCAAGTAGCGGAGTTTGTCATAGAATATGATAATCATTTGCTGTAAATTTTCACTATTTCTAACATGCATAGGTTTTTTATCTAAACCCTCAACTCGTGCAAGAAGGGTAGACACGCCCAGCTGAATATCGTCAATCAAGCTGGCATCCAGATTCAACGTGGTGCTAGCACTTTGTATTGCGTTGTGAAGCTCCAGAAGAACTTGTTGATAATCTTCAATTACCATGTTGAACCCTTCAAGTTGGCCATTACCTGTGTATCGAATTATGCAAAAGAGTTGACTAAGCTGGTCCTTTTGCTTGATTAAACTATTTTTCAAATTTTCCTTCGAGTTTCGCTCAGATTGAAGTGTTTCGTTTAGTCTAAGCACAGTCTCTAGACGTTTTGGGATGTGTGTTAAATTAGGGATTTTCATTATATGTACAAGCATAGCAGCATCATCATTAAATTTATCGATTTCTGCGCGTTTTAAAGTGATTCTTTCATTTTGTTGATGTTCCACATCGTCCGCGAGAAGAACACTTTGATATTCGTAAACTGCAACTTTCTTCTCTATAGTTTTGGATTCATTGGGCTCTTTGTCATAACTAGTCCGATTTCTATTCGGCTTCCCTTGAAGGGACATTTGCTCTTGTTGAACTAGTTTTTGCATTTCTTTCCGCATTCGAGCGATATGGGCTCGACGTTGCCTGCGATTTGTGGAAGCCTCTTTTTCTGTACCAACTAGAGCGGTTTCAGCATTAGTCTTGAATTTTTCTGCGTCTCCTAACATTTGCTCGAGATTATGGAGCTCGTGAAGTTGGAAGCTGAGTTGAAGGTTTAGATTACGGACGATGGGCGCATATAGATTTTGCTCATCTTGCAGTTTATCACGGATTGCTATGTACTTGCAGTGGAGCTGCTTGGCACATTCTAGTTTAACAATGATGTTAGTTTGAGAAACACATATGTTCTTCATTTTCTCTGCCATCTGGAGCTCCCATGGTTGGGAACCTGCAAATTAAAGGACATCTAAAACTACAACAATCATTTATCAAGTCAGTATTTATTTAAAGGTTGCGAACCTGGAATAGGCCATTTTTCTATTAGAGTTACAGCAGCCTCACTACTTTCCAGCTTTGCTCGTTTCTTAATTAGTCGGTCAATATGCTCGTTGAGAATTTTTGTGTTATCAAACAACTTGTCGTCCATCCATAACATTGCAGACTGTACATGTGTTAATTATATCTACTTTTTAAAAGTCAAATTAGGGAAACAATAAATAAACCTTTTTAAGGGTATACGTGTGGAGAAGCTTTCTTAAGGGCCAATTGGAACAAGCGATGCGTTCGTAGTGCATTGTTTACTGCAAAACGTTCCCTATTAACAGCGTCTTTTAGGGTCAATCGCAAATTGAACACATCAACCAACATGTCCCTCAAAACGGAAAATGTTCCTTCGCTTGCCTCACTCCATGGTATCTTTGAGAGCGGCATTGTACCTCTCTGTTGAGGTAATCATTCGTTGTGGAAATTTATAGTAGTTACTTTTATTGGCTTTTATGGTTTAAGTTTGGTTTTAATTGTAAGTTTGACAATTCAAACCTTGTAAAGTTATTTTGGTTCGTAAATTCTCAATCTGTTGTGTAATGGGCACTGCTTCTTCACAAAGTTCCACTTGATACTTGATGTGCCTTGTTATCAGGTTTTGTAACATACCTTCCACACGTCTCTTTATTATTGTGATTCATTTTATGCAGAATTGGTCACACTAATGAGTGTGTTTGTACAAAATATTAACAAAACGCTCTGTTTAGATGAGAAAAAAATACAAAGACAAAGTAGATGTAATTCCGTACGCGTCCTTATAAATTAATTTTTATAAGATCGTTGGCTGATACGTATAGAAAATATATTATCTAGTAAAGATTGTTTATGATTTATGTGTATAGATTAGCACACTATATGATGTTGCAATTAGTTACATTTCGAGATGGATTATAGTATATATATCATTTGCATTACTATGCATAACTCTTCCCTCTTTACCCATTTCCCATCTGCTAACTGGTGTCAGGAACTCTGCCACAATTCTGCATAATGACAAAAGTGAGGAAAACCTCCTCAAGAGTTGTTTGACTAAAAGTGTAGTCTTCTACTAGATCAGGATACCGAAGCTTGATATGCTCCATACTACTAAAAAGGAAGTCCCAAGAGACGCTGAAGTCATGTATCACATATTGCACCACATTTCTCCGTCTATCTCTTAGCGTGCAAGGGTTAAATGTATCTACTACGGTGTCATTCAGGGAAGACACATATCCCTTATTGTCAGCTAGAAGAAGATAAGATAGATTTATAGATATTTCTTTAAAAAATGTTTTGTCGGAATATCATATACATACACATAAATACATACACGTTCCTGGGGAGAGCTTTATCATAAGTTTAAAGCCTTTGCCAAATTTGTCCTTTAGCTGACTTGGACTTCCTATGCATTGAAACTTGCCATCGACTAAAATCCCTATGCGATGACATAAGGCTTCACACTCGTGAATTCTACAAGACGACCAACATCTCTTGTACGTGGATTATATCAGTTTAGAAAACAGACTGAATGTCAATGCAATATTTAAATACCTATGCGAATTGAATACTACAGTCTGTCCAGTTTTTTTCACAGATGAAATTGTATTCCAATACAAACGACGGGAGACAGGATCTGCAGCTGAAGTCTATATAAACCGTTAGTGTTGAAATGAATGAGGGTTAATCTACGTAAAGTTGAAAACTGATGTAAAAGTTATTACAGGCTCGTCCATTAAAACAATTGGAGGATCTGCAATGATTGCCACGGCTGTGCTTAACTTGCGCTTTGTTCCTCCACTTAAGTTTCCACACTGGACGTTAGCTACTGATTCCAGTTCTGTAATCAAAGGTCATTCAGTCATTCATATGATGACAATGAATGCGATACACACAATAAGACTTATTCATATTTTCATACTAAATTTATGGAGCAGATCTTTAGTTTCCTCATCAGCTGCAGACATGGTAAGTCCACGAAGTCTAGAAAAGAAATAAATGATTTCCTTTGGAGTCATGTAGCTTAACAGTGCAGATCCGGTGTGGGGAGAGTAACCCATCTTCTGCATAAGCAAACTCCTTCCCGAGGATAAGCTGCAGTCAACGGAGTAAACGTTTCCATAAGTTTGCGTTGTGGCTGCTGTGAGTAGACTGAATAATGTGGACTTGCCTAATTACAAGCAATTATTTATTTCATAGTTAAAAGACTAAGGCTGACTTTTTAAATTTTACACTTTACCTGCACCATTTACTCCAAGTATCCCTGTTGAAAAATTAATAACGCAGTATTACTTCCGGTTCTACATGCATGGTGAATATTATGGTTCTAATACTACTAATAGCCCTCACCAAAACATTCCCCGGGATGAATTCCAATGCTAACATTTTGAACGGCAGGGAAAACTCCATAGTTTTTGCCTAAATTATGTGCAATCAAAAAATCTTCGTCAATTTGATCTAATAAGAAGTAAAACAGAGTAACGAGATTAATGCTGTCGATTATGTCTTCATATGTAACAATATTCAACAACTAATCAAGTACCATTTTCCACCAAATTGTTTACCCTCGCTGCCTCATCGATAACATCTTTATCTTCCGTATCTGTTTGGAATGCTCTTCCCCTAAAGCCAAACATACAAGCCTCAATTTGTTTTGCAAGGTCTGTGTCCAAAAATATGACGAAGAAGTTAAAAACCATTCCGACACCTATCAAGCAGAAGATTTCCGCTATAGCACTTCTGTACTCTTTAAAGTGAAATTCATCATTTTGACTGTTTTCATTCAATGTTGTGTCAGTCAGGTACTCATTATAGCTTCTATGAACTGTGCTCCAAGGGCCACGCAAGAGTTCATATGGATCGTAGCAATTTGAGGATTCAGGAATTTCGGGGCAATTTGGACAACACGTGAAATCATTAACGCCTGATTTATCAGCGCAGTAAAACTCAAGTCCCAGATCAGTGAAGTGGTTGCATTTACTATTCAAAACAACTGTTTTTGCGTATTTTCTCAATGCAGAAGCAACCGAGTATGTAGGAATCATTCTCATCGTCCAGAGAAAAATTCGGCTGTGTATAAACCCACTGGGCATGGCAGACGCTGTGAAAAACGGAAGTATTCCTCCGCAAAACAGAGTCATTACAATTAAGAATGAAAATCCGCCTGACACCGTGCGAGCAAAATGGGACAGCAAGTAACTCAACATGATCCCACAGTACGAAAACGAGAGGAGAATGCAAAGAAGGCCTTTTGTAGTATGATCTCTTCTACCACTTCTTGTGAAAATTTGCGTTGGCTCATACAGGGCCGTAAATAAAAGAACAGTGGTTAGCACAATCATAACGAGCATAATGTCCCACACGAAGGACGCCAACCAGTAAACCAGTGAACTTGCACCGGACATCAATTGAAGGTGTTTAACTTCATTAAGTCTCTCCTCCAGAGGCATAACAAGAAAACACGCGGCAAGAATGCTTAGTCCGAGGGTAAAGGAAACAGCAAATAACTCTGCTGCTTGGGGATCCTTGACTGCTCACTTCGTAAAATTCGCTTCCAGTGAAGTATGGATGTTGTAAAGGATGATTGAATAAGATTATTTTTCGATTTATATCCATCTTTTTGGTAAGAATGTTTGAGTACATGTTTATGGCTAGTGGGGAAGAATGCAAATAGTACGGAGAAAAATAGACGACAATATATTCGGCAATCGTGCGCAAACCAATGGCGATACCGAGAACATATTTTGTCTGCAAGTTACGATACTGAATTTTAGTCATGTCATTTGACACATCAGCATTCCTCCCAGGTCTTGCCGACGGGCCAATAACAGTCTGAAGAAGAGATGCTGGAAACTAAGCAAACAATGAGCACAATACGTATTTTATGAATTTTGATATTAAATATTGGTATTTCAATTTTTGGCACTTTTTACTTCAGGAGTAGATGTGGTGAAAAGAGTAATAGGGGATCTGTAAGCGTCCATCGTTATTTTCAGGGAAGGTCCACTTCTCCCATCTTCATGAATAGACCAACTGAGACGAAGGAAGGAAAAGACAAATATAGCTATTGGGATGAAAATCTATGAAACGTAATAGTCCATAATTATATACATGATTGATTTAGGCAATCAAGCTGAATGGCGACTGTGTTCTGTGTACAACCTGAAAAAAGACGAGAGTTTTCTTCCTAAGCGTAAAAACTATCTTCTTTTTTAGTAGCGTAAAGAATTGTACACATGGCCTGGTGCAACCAGCTTTCACCTTGGCGGGAGGTTTTTTCTCAGGTTCTTGACTACTTTCTTCTTCAATAGTTATCTCTTCTGAAGGATTCATTCGGAAGGTGAGGCTATTCATGAAGAAAAAATTATGATTTCCATCCAGATCTCATATCATGAAGATTTACTTTGATTTTTGTTTTACGCTAGAAAAATTTCATCTACGGTAGCATATGAAAGACTGAATCCAACAACTCCTAAAGATTCCCTTAACTTGGACAAATCCGTGAACAAAGCTGACATTGCCTTTGAGGAATAACCTTCCATTGGCAGGTTCACGCAACAAACACGATTCATTGTAGGACTCATTGGTAAAGTGCTTAAGGTTGCATTTGGTAGAGAGCGACGAACTATTTCCAAAATCTTCTGTGCATCTGGATTTTTTTCTGGGTCAACCGACATTTTTAAAGAGTAGCCGAAGCCAACATGACGCCGGAGGAAGGCGTGGGACCCACTAACTATCATTTTTCCGTTGGAAAGAATCCCTATCCTGTCACCGAGAAGCTCAGCCTGTACAAAAGTTTCCAATGCAATGGTCCTTATTGTCGTGTTTCGCAAGGACAATTAAGTATGTAAGTACAACAAAAGGGGAGAAAAATTACCTCATCCATAAAATGAGTTGAAAAAATAATTGTGTGATCTGAGCGAATCTTTAATAGCACATCCCACACTGCTCTTCTACTATAGTAATCCATTCCACTGTAGCCAATCAAAGTTAAAATATTCATTTTTAATTGGTAACTTTAATGGTTTATTGTAGTGGTAATTTGTTTACCCGGTAGGTTCGTCAAGTACTATTAGCTGTATAGACAATTTATAAAATTAATTTAATTTAATCAATATGCTTTTCTTGAATAGTTTTATTATAAACTTTTCACACCTGTGGGTTACCAATGAGAGCAATTGCTAGACAGAGTTTGCGCTTGTCGCCCTTCGATAACTTCCTCGTTAGCAGGTTTTTCATTTCGCTAAGATGAAGTTTATCCAATAATTCACTACATTCTTCCTCGGCATCACCACGCAATCCACGAAGCTTAAAAAATATGGTTGAAAATAAGGTATGAAGATAGAGATAAAGATTTCTGAACAAATTCTTGCTACTGTTCATTTATCTTGGATAGAGATAACTAAAATACCTCTAGAAGTACTTATTTATTTTTAAAAATCTAAACTCACTCGTCCAAATATCAATAAGTGTTCTCTAGTTGTTAAATCGTCATAAAGAATATTGGACTGAGGACACATTCCTGTAAAGCTTTGAATTTGTGTCATGTGAGTTTTGATATCAAACCCGCGTACATATGCAGTACCAGATGTTGGAGGTACATAGCCTGTGTTGGATAATTTGAGAAAATAAATATGTTAATTAAATTATAAAAGATTAGCATCTAATACATTATTGCAGTAACTTCATCGCACCTGACAAAAGTCCAAGAGTAGACGATTTCCCTGCTCCGTTATGTCTAAAAAATGAAAATGCAACAATATTCAAGTGAATCATACAACAACAAAATCAATTACACCCTTATCAGTCAACTAACTAACCCTAGTAGTGCAAATATCTCTCCATGCAGCAACTTAATGTTTAACTTGTCAGCAGCTACAACTTTTCCATACTTTTTAGTTAGGTCAATCATCACTACACTTGGTTCTACATCATTCGGATAAGATTCCAAACCTGGCTCTGCAGATGTGGGTGCTCGAACCATTCTATTTGAAGGTGAAATTTTGTTGGAATTTGTGTTACTCCCCCATTCTCTCGCCTTTGCAATATATATAATAATGCTGCAATTATTTTCCTGTGAGCATACATTTCACAGAAAACATGTAAATATAAAGAAGAAAGCACATACTAGAAAGGGATAGTACCAGGGTTTCGGAACACCGAGCTTTGTCTCGAAAACGCGATCAAGATAAATTGCCAGCATCATGTACAAAATTATATCAAGGATAAGCATTATATAAATGTAGATAAGGCGCATTTCGTCAAAAGGGATATCTTTCGCTAGTGTCCATGTGAAAGTTTTCTCTCCTGAAATTCAGTAGTTGAAGAATATCAAGGACAGTCAAACAGATAACTTGTCTTTTCAAACTGGTGTTATATGAGTGTACCGTCTCTTTCAAAGTTGAGTAGGAATTTAAGCCCTATTCGGAAAGCAATGCTGGGATGAAAGCACAATAACAATTTGAATAAAAGGTGCATTTCGTCATAAAACATATCTAGATGGTACACCGGAGCTACAAAGGTTACCATCCAAATTGTGATAGACACAGTAATTGCCAACACAGCTGTGACATGATGCAAATGATAAAAGTTATTAGCATTTTAAATTACAGCTATAGGTATATTTGCTGATTGGCAATTATAATCTATTAGTATGCATTTGTACGTCTCTCGAAGAAAACTGTGCAAAAATAACAGCACGAAGTAAGTGCCAAGATGTACAAGAAATACAGCAACCACAGTACAATTGGACTTAGCATTTCAAAAACAGCTCCTTCCGTTCGATTAAAGGGGATCATGAGTATTATCACATTAAATGTGACAGCTACTGCATAAACACAACCTGTTGATATTAGATTCCCAAGCCATTGCATTCTATGTGTCATGCCAGTGACTAGAAGAAGAATCTAAAACAGGGCAGTGTCAATAATTTTCATTTACTCCAATAACGACTTGACACAAAAGCTAATTACCGTTAAACCCGTTTCTTTTTCGGTCACAATCCGTCGCTGCTCTGCTGGAATAAGGAAAGCAAATGACATTACTATAATTGTTGATATGATTAGCGAACGTGTCACAAAGCCTTCAATATCAAAAGATAGCTCGTCGGTATAGTCGTAATCCTCTTCCCTGGCATCTTTCAACCATTCCACTCTGTGGAAATGATCTGTTCTTCGATGCGGGTTTTCTCTAAGTTTCATCTAGTTTGAGAGATATTTAATTATGATATAAATATGGGATAGGTATAGGTACACTCATGGAATAAATAACTGGAACGAGGGGGGGGGGGTTTGACGAGGGGGGGGGGGGTTTGAGTTTTACATTAAATTGGTGCTCTAATTTAAAGCTTTTTTAAAAACCCAACCCACTGTTGGATAGCCCAATGAAAATTTTATTGAGATATGCGGCCAGAAGGGGGTGATCCTAAGGAGATTGGTTATATATAACCAGTATATACTGCAAATGTCCAACTGATTACATATAAATAGTAAAATGTACCATATATACCTCATTTCACAAAAAGGTCCGAAAAATTATCGTTTTACGTAATTGTTCGAGTTATTTTGTTCGCTAAAAAATCAGCATGTTATCAAAAAACGTCTCTGTGGTAGGACCAGGGGGACAGGGGGTACTTAGCTCAAATGCTGTTGCATGGTTCTGACCTTCATGAATTGGGCAATCCAACAGTTGACAATGGGTTGTGTTTTACAAAAAGCATTAAATAAGAGCGCTAATTTAAAAGATCCATTGTTCGAGTTTTTTTCGGTGTGCGCATGTATATTATTTTACCCTGCAAGTACAATTGGAGGAATTTCCTAGATCTACGTAAGGATCATTTGTGATAATTTGAGTATTCCTAAGAATCTGGAGATCAATTTGCAGTTGGAGATCTAAGAATCCTGAAAAAATGTACGCGTTCACATCTACGTACAAATGTGAGGATATGAAAGCAGAGAATGAAAAATACTTTGATTATATTCTTTGAAACGTTAAAATAGGTGAACTTATTTAAGATGAAATTTTACTCCAAATTACGTACATTCCGATCTGTCGTAAACGGAAGGAGAAAGACGATGAGTTTTATAGACATGTTTTAGTGAATCATAATATCTTTCCAGAAGTCGTATTTTATAGATAACTTCTAGGTCATAGATGTTCGACTCAAATACCACTGCTCCTCTAAAATTGTTTAGATTATCACTGTCGAATTGAAACTGAGGACAAGCCTCAGGATCTGCGATACATTCCTCAAGTGTGCTTTCATCTTGAAACCTCTCGAATTCTAAAACAAAACTTTATGGATTGAATATAAATGTACTATACAAAAAGGGTTGGGAGAAAAGTTCACTTGAGGAACAAAAATATTGACCCGTACTTGTAAAATTCATGTTAAAATTATCAGTGAAGCTGTCTATTGTAAATACATTATCATGTGTGGAGTCATCAGCAACATAGCCGATGATACATGGATAAATATCGTCAGGACGGTTGCATAAGCGGAATTTGTGTATTTTTTCGATCTGTAAAAACAGAATTGCCTATTAGCATATTACATGCATGTAATATATTTGCTGGTTTTATATGAATTTATGAAATTACACTAAGCTCATCTCCTAGTGCATATTTTTCTTCAGTATTATTTATAAAATTGTAAGATTGAAGTGGTTCAGAACGAAATAAAGATTTTTCAGCATTGAAGGTCGCCTATTCAAATGAGAAAAATGTTTATGTGAATAATTACGCATTGGAAACATATAATATATTTGCTTCTAGCTGGACAGGCTAATGCTTACCAAAATTATCGTTATCATTATTGGTGTGAGAAGTTCCACAATAGTAGCAATATATCTTCTCCTGCGTATCGTTAAGTTTTTTCTTACAACAATTGACATATCGTACATCCATTCCTTTGCAGTATCCCATGTGCAAAGAACACCCATTTTAGTTGCTCCAGGAGGAGAGTATAGAGAGTTTTGGGTTTGGTAAAAAATTAGCGCTGAACAGGCGTAAACTTTTAATCACTATGTAAGATTCTTTGTTATCCCAGCGTACTATGAAGTTGCCAAATTCCTAAATGTGTGCTTATACACCTTAACCATTAACGTAGGCATACAGGCAGGACATTTGAATAAATAATCTTATTTTTAGATTCATTGAAATCGAAATCTGACTTCCTTAAAAAGTGCTTCGCTATTCCGTGTGTGTGTGTGTGTGACTACGACAACTTTAATGCATCTACCTAAATCAGGTTATGACCCTATGTATGGAAGCCATATTAATGAGTATTTTGCACGTTTGGTAATATCTCCGAGTTTGTAAACTCACACATCTATTTCAAATATGACGGATTTTCGAGTTAACTTTTTTATTAAACAATTATGAAATGTTGATAAAACAGCTTAACTACTTTAGTAAAGTATCAACCATCGTCTAGTTTCTGTCCACCAGAAAATATGCCATA
>JAHZNA010000040.1:0-15506 GCA_027743935.1 Sinodicranocentrus sp. ZH6
TTTTTGTGTTATCATGTGTGTTTGAAGAATGCATACATTAACTACGGTTGAATCAGATTTGGAAAAAACTGCTCACGTTTAAGTGAAGCAATGCACAATGCAAAATTTGTTCGGGATGCAGTCACTGTAAAAAAACTAATTGCATAGTATCCAAAAAGTGCTCGTAAATTCCGTCATTTTGACCTATTACAAGCCATATATTGCTGTAAGAAAAAAATCGAATTCAAAATACTACGTGACCTCTGACCCGATATAACCCATATCAGAACTTTGCCGAGCTATGGTGGTACCTTTTTGTATTGATTGATGAAGCCAGAATTCGGAAAAGTCAAACTGTGGTTTCTGGAGCGTATACAGAAGAACGGAACGAACGAACATAATGCACATAATTCAATACCAATAGAATTTTAATCAACCACGTAGTTAGTAAATGTGTCTTCTCCACAAGAGTCTGTCTATATTTACCAGTTTATAGATTGCTGTTAAAGTGTTTCATTTGCTTATCCGCTTCTTCAGTTATCTAGTCCTGTGGAACTGGTCTGAAAATGCTCTTTAAAAAAGAAAATATGCCAGCAAACATTTAGAATTTTGTGATACCAATAATTTTTTACTAAAATTCATGAATAACAAAATAATCTGCAACTTGAGTTTTTTTCCATTTAGGTACATATTTATTTTTAATTTTATTTTTAAACTTAAACGAAACACTTTAACATGTAGAAATTCCATAAATAGTAATAAATTTGTATTTGTCCCCAGTCACCACTTTCAACCTAAGGAAGCTCCTTTTTTCTTTCTCTAAAATGTTGGTCTTATTGCCCTCCAAAAATTATGAGAGCCAAGAAAAATACTAAAATGGTTATCCCCTCTTTAGGAAACATTCTTAGCGTTTTTACCAGAAGTATTCCACCTTCATATTTTATATGGTTGAGATCAACCATCCAACTAACCGTGATAAACATTTTTAAAGGAAATTACAAACTATATACTGACGCTGATTGTAGCAAACACTGCGAATTTGACATATTGACAAGTTTTTTTACATGCTGAATCTGTAGCTTAGTGTAAAATAAATTTAATATTAAAAAACTCGTGTTTCCGAGTTGATGGGTGTCTTTATTTTTTTACAAGATAGAAAACAACTTATAAACACAAAATTACATAAGTTTGTTGTTATCAATTAAAAAGTTGACAGGAATGTAGGATGGGCATGGACCTGCACAATGGAAGATATAGTCAGTACAAAAATAGCCCAGTATAAAATGTTTCTAGTGGATGATTCAACCATTGTTGCCAATCCTGCTGACTGCTGACCCCACTCGAGTCAATATTTCCTGATTCTAGAGGAAAACGGGGAAAGTGGTGGGTGGCACTCTTTATAANAGGAAAACGGGGAAAGTGGTGGGTGGCACTCTTTATAAACTTGACTTGTAATATGTATTATTATATTAGATAAAAACTTACAATAAAATAAACTGCAGAGTGGAGGAAAGGACCAGGACTGGAAAACAACTAGAATGACATGATGCAATTATCGCAGGCTTATATACCACTAGAGATGACCACCGGGGGCTAGGTAAATATATGTTCAATAAACACATATACACGAGGTAGCAGTCATCATTTTGTATGTACTCATAAGTACTCATTATACGTTTTAGATGATTTTCAAAACGGTATTGCATTTTGATAGAATTTTTTCTGGTTGTGGGAATTGAAGCAAACTCTAAAATGCAGATATTTATGATAAAACCATTATTGACATTTTGTAAAGTAGCTCTGGTTCCAATCTGCGAGTTGGTCTCCAACAAAGCCACAGGATTCGTTGCGGTGAAAAAACGCACTCATGTTGAGCTAGGGCAACCTTTGTGAGCAACTGTGAATTCATTATTTGAAAAACTGCCATGTGAGTAAGTGATTTTGTATTAAACTTCCATTTTTCATACATTTACTCTTGTAATATTCTTAAAAAAGATTTGCCTTGCATTTATTAATGGTTAAACAAGGTTAAATACACACTGCTAAATATGAGTACAGTAGAATGCTTACATACTATTTTTAAAGTTTGTCTCCAAAGTGAAAGTTCCACAGCAAACCTTTATATTAATTATTACTTAATTAAAATCTACAATATTAAAATGGAATACAATCTGGAGAGGAGTTAACTTTAAATACCTATCAACGAAAATATTGGAGAGTATATACAAAACAATCTGTTAATAAATTATCATTTCTTCATGAACCATTGCAGAAATTTTGACTTGTATTCACGTCTTGCACGCGCACACAATAATTATGCACTGGTTAGCGTTTAATATTACATACACAAAATAGTTTACTGGGATTACTGTAAACAGTGTTCGTCGTAACAAATATTTAATTAACAGATACTCTTCAGCAATAGTTGCGTTCTTAAAATTTGTGCCTTTATGGAAGACACGAGAAACATATTTAATCGTTTAGTTCCCTTCACTTGACGAACTACTGGAGCTAATTTTCCGAATATACAACAATTGCAAGTTAATAATGGTCGATGGTCGAGCACGGCAAGATGCTGCCCTCCAGGATCTGTGGATTGTAAGAGATTTAAATAGACTTTATTATTGAGTATCTCATGTTGTGTCATTTCATAATAATAATAATAATAATAATAAACTTTATTCACGTGTTGACGGATATCAGGCATACAAAGAGTCTGTTCTTATTATCCTAACACAAAGGGTCACCTACATGAAGCCATGCATAGTGCAAGTGCATACCTTGCATGTAAGTCCAATCCAATATTTAGTGGTCAGATCAAAATAGCAAGATCGTGTCATTATACATCATTAAAAGATAAACATATTTTTTCTTTCGGTAATTATAGCGAATTTACAAATGTGAACAAAAATATCATAACTAAAATCTTTCATCTCTGATGCATTCGAAAATTTACTTAGGTAGTGATTCCATGTGTTGATTGCATTCCAGGTAATTGAACGTTTAAAAGATTCGGACTTATGACTTTTAACTTTAAGTCGTTCTAGTTTTTTACCTTTTCCATCAGAACGAGACTGTTGAAACCAGTCTTTGAATATATCTGACTGCCTATACTTGTATACAAATTTCAAGAGCATAAGCAGTCTTCTTTCAGAGATTGTTAGTAAACTAATTTTTTCTAATATATCATTAATACAAACTTTATTACATATATTATACTTCTGTCTTCTTGACATCGTTGGATAAAAATAAGAAATTAAAAAAGCAGCCTTCTTTCAGAGATTGTTAGTAAACTAATTTTTTCTAATATATCATTAATACAAACTTTATTACATATATTATACTTCTGTCTTCTTGACATCGTTGGATAAAAATAAGAAATTAAAAATCTGTTAATTTTTCTTTGAATGTAATCTAATTTAGAGCTCTGAACCCCCCATACAATTATACAATAGTCTACAATGCTAACCACATATGCAGATAAGAATATCTTCATTGTATTAGGTGGTAATAGACGTCGAATGGAGTATAGTTTAGCCAGTGCTCCATTAACACGTTTTTCAACGTTTTGTATGTGACAAGAATGTTAAATTCCTGTCTATCCAAACACCTAGATACTTAAATGAGTCCACATGTTCTACCAGCATATTATTTAACATGACACAACCTAACTCTGCTTTACGAGCAAAATTGTCTCCTGATTTAAAAAATGTCATATATTTGGTTTTGGATACATTGATTTTCAAGTCATTTTTAATGCACCATTCATTAAGATTATTTAAGCAAGCATTAAGTTTTTCCGTACCCTCAGCGAATGACTTACAGTTAGTGTATATGACCAGGTCATCAGCATACATTAGATATTTCAAATCTATTGCTGTGCCTATGTCATTTACAAAAATTGAGTAACAAAGAGGGCCTAAGATCGATCCGGGGGCCTAACATGGAAATAAAGGTTATGGAAAGGTAAAATTGAAGATGGATGGATGGATTAAGGACGCGTTTTTTGTAGGAATTTAATTTCCTTTCATTATCTGTCAACAGTAGAATTGTAATTTGTCCATGAAAATAGTGTATTCCAGGGATAATTAGTAAAATCAAGTTGAGCATTGAGGCATTCCAAAGTTCAATGTCCTTGCCATCCCGAGATTATTCAGCGGGACGGTGCTAATATTCACGAGAATAGTTTTCCATTCCAAAGAAAATTTTCCTGGAGAAATGTGTAAGCTGTGGAGAATATTTCTATTTTCCCTGGCATTATGGGTAGAAAGCACCCATTTCCCTATCCCATCGTGGTAACGATCCCCCTCAGCTTTATAACCCTTGCCGACTGGAACACTATCCTCTTTTTGTCCAGGAAATTGCAAAAATATTCTCTTGCCGGAAAATGTACACAAAATACTGGAGAAACTTCAAGTATGTCTCTGTTTCCCTTTATGTTATGTGGATGGTCACATGTTGGTCATTTATTCTCAGCATGGGACCTTACTAATGTTCTCTGGAGAAGAATGGAAAAAGGCAACTCTGAATATTATGTGTTTCCTCTTGTTTAAATAAAATTCCCATTACCAGCTCCATGATTACGTAATGCGAGGTCGGCCATTTCGTCATTCTCTGGAAAAACACAAACATGATCTTTCCATCCTGGAGGATCCACGAGAGGGAGTCTGGAGAAAAATAAAAATATAATATGAATGCTAACACGAAACAATAAAAGTGAGTGGGAGAAATAAACTTTAATTTTTGGAGACGCCGGCTGGAAAGTGGTTTCATGTTAGTGCTCCAGTTTTTATTTTTTCTTACTTTGGCTGGAATACGAATACAATTGTCAGGGATACTACCGGTGGAGAAAAGTCTCTGGAGATTGATATGTAAAAGATGGGAGGAAAATCCTGGACTAGTTTTTTCTAGACTTTTGGTTTTAGAAAGTTTTTTGTGTGTCCAGGACATCCTCCTGGAGAAAAGGAAACAGGAAGTAAATTAAAGTGAAGTTTTTCTCCAGGAAGATGAAAACAGAGCCAAAACGGAAAGTAAAGGAAAGTTGTGAAGATGCACATGACTAGATGAACGTAATTTTTTGAAGAAAAAACCTGTCGTGGGATATTCTTGTCTGGAGAAAATGACTAAATGCATGAAAACCCGTTTCCTGATCGCTTCTCACATTTCCCTTTTGGAGAAAAACTCGTGATAACATTTTTATTCATTTCCTTTTTTGATATACAGCTTTAATACTTTCTCTCCAGGATATTCTTCTCCAGCATATTTTCTCTCAAGTTATCATTCCCATGAAGAAAAAAGTTTGACTCCATTATGTATTCATGAGAGCGGTTGCTTTTCTTCCATGGTTTTTTGAGATAATGTCTCTCGGCCCTGTCACTTCTGCTTTCACTGGAAAAAAAGAGGCTGGAAACGAGAAAAAAGGATACATATCTTGTTCCAACGAGGGCAAAGGGTATCTAGAGAGCTGGAGAAAGTCAGCTTCATTGAAAAGGAGAGCAAGATGAGATCTTTTACTCTTGCAACACCTCTTTCCCGTCTTTCCTTCTCCAGAGAATTTTTCTTGGGAAAGTTTTCCCTCAATTTGGAAACTACATATATGTATTTTCTCCAGTAAAGAAAGTTTACATGAGAAAGCATTGCAAAGACTTACCGCTGTGACGAGGCTATGCGTGAGAAAGTGTGAATATACTCGAGTGTGATGGATATTCTTCTCTCCAGGAAGAAAAAAATACTGGAAAAAACCAACTAGCCAAGCCCCTGTAGACTCTGAAGAAAGTTTTTTTCCTGAGAAAGTCAAGAGAGTTTATGTATCTATTTTTTTAAAAAGTGAAATCCATTTTTTACTCCAACTTCCAAGTCACTCCTCTTCTCTGGATTATTATGATGTACCATTATAGTTTTTTTCCAGGCAGAGATGAATACGATATGAGAGATGAAACTCTCCAGGAAAAAGAATAGAATAGCAGTGTCTCTGGAAAAAGTAAGTTTGCCTGGAAAAAGCGCATATTTATAATAACATGAAGGGAAGGGGGCTTTCTCTCTGAAATAAATTGTAAGAGGGGTACAATTCTGGAGATAGTATACTCTGGAGCTTCTGGAGGATTTTTTTTCTGGAGAGGAAAAAAATGGGGAATGAAAGCATTTGCAAACAAAGTGCCTTTTGCACAACACACAAAACATCATTCCAGAGAATACACAAAGAAGATTACTGGATATTACTCAATGCTCCAGTATTTTTGTGGAAACTGGAGAAAGTGTTATCCTTGGATTGCCTCATACAAGGTTATATTTTGCTACAAGGAACACAATGGAATGTATCACACTCTCTGGAATTCTGGAGAAAAAGATGAAGCCTGAGAGAGAGAGAGGAGGCTATATCTATGAATTTTTTGTCCAGGATCTAGAATGGTGCAAGAGAGAGTTGGATTTTTAGGTTTATTTACGTTTGTTTGGAGAAAGATAGGAAAATGCATTCTTCGTTTTTTATTCCTTTCAGGAAGCACTTCATTCCTGGAGAAAAATGGCACATGGAGTACAGCAATAAAGGGAACGGGGTTTATATACTTGAAAAGAATACGGCTCTTTTATTCCGTGATGAGATGAATTTCTCTTAATTTTTGTGAAAGGGTTGACTTTATTTTTTTAATATTATTTTTTGCTCCACAAAAATCCTCGGGTTTTGTGCTGGATTTTGGAAAGTCTCAAAGAGAAAAGGGGATTCAGGTTGGTGGAAATTAAAAAGTGTAAAGATCAATACTTGTAATTTAACAGGATAATATTGAGAGGGAGAAAAGGAGAAAATAAAATGTGGCTGGAGAAGTTTTCTGGAGAGCTTTGGAAATACGCTTCAACTTTTAATTAAAAACGTTCAACAACTTGCTCTCATTTTTGGTGTGTTTGAGTCTACAGCCTTTTTTCTCCAGAAGGGAACCTCAACTCTACTTACTTTTGTTCAGGAAGTAGACTAAATTTGTAGACATTAGAGAGCGTTTTATTCTACAATTCCTTTTATTCTTCTCGAAGAAAAGCAAGTTTTTGTTAATTTATTCTCGAGAAAAATAAACTCTCCACTTGCTCCAAACTAGAGGGTTGTCGGATTTAATTGCATTTTTTAAACACTTTTTTCTCCAGGAAAGTTCGTCAAAATCGATTTTTTCGAAAAATCTCAAATGGAGAAAATTCCAGGTTTTCAAGTATTCTCCAGGGTTTTGACGAAATAAAAGAAATGATGTGGTGGAAGTGGAATTATTAATGAGTCGCTTTCACGTTTGGTGAAAGTTGGGATGCAAGGCTGGAGAGATTTTTCCTGGAGATGAGAATTGCTCATTTCTGGAAAAAGGAATGAAAAGGTTGAAACGAGGAATAAAGTGTAATGCTCCTCATAACAGATGTAATAACAGGGTAAAAACTGGAGGGGAAATGGAATGAAATGAATTCATCACTTTTTTCCCCTCCTGGAGAAAAAAAATCCACTGGACGAAAGTGTAAATAGCTACATGAAATGGCTCGCCAACACATATTATTGCAGAGATGATGAGGTGATTTTTCCTCTCTCAAAAAAGTTGGAGTACGCTCTCATTTGTTTCCATTCCAGGGTGATTATGAAACTTACTGCCAACTTTTCTCCAGTCGTTATTACTGGAGAGAGGAAGCCTCTGACAAGCTTTTTTGGACGAAACCTCAAAACTTGCAGAGTTTGTAGCTCTGCTTGAAAATTTCGTTTGATTCCAAAACCTGCTCTTTGGAAACCTTTGGCTGGAGAAACTGTGGAATAGGATGTGAAAGCAGGTTTAGCATAGTTGCGTGATCTCCCCTGGACAGAAGTAGAGCACACATTTCTCACTTTTCCGGGAAAGTTGAAAAAGCATCAAGAATTTGTCCAGAGTACACACACCAAGGTTCATGGAAAGCACCTCATTTTCTCTCCATGAGAGCTCTCCATTGTTCTCCAGAAGCTTTTCCCTCCATGGAAAATCACGTATGCAAGGTTTAACTTTAATTGGGATCTCCCTTGTACACGTATTTTTCTCCAGTATATTTGTCCAAAAAGAATCTCCCAGCTTACCACATTTTCTCCAGCCTCTTTTGCTCATTTCCCAGGCCTAATGCACTTTTCCAAGAGGATCCAGACATGGCGTGCAAACTGCCATCCATCTGCTGCCTCTTTTGTTTTCCATCTCATGTTAATTTTACACAGAGAGCTTATCAGACACAAAAGGGATTCTCCAGTACAGCAAAATCCCCTGGAAAAAAGTTCATTAAAGGGAAAGCACGACTTTCCCTGGTGTATGCGTGTGTGTGAGTTTATACAATTTTCTACAACTTTCCCCATTACCTTCTACCCCAACCATCTGTGTACTTCTGGAGAAAAAAGCTGGAGATTTCCTCCAGAATCCTTGTTACCTTGCTGAACATATGTTGCAAGAGTGCACACATATATATCCTTTCTGGAAATATCCTTTTTTGTCTGGATTTGCATTCCAAAAAGGATAATCCACTTTTTCCAGGATTTTCTACTTGTGTGACATGAGCACCCTTTGGCATCTGTCAGAGGGCCGTGTTTCCAGAGAATTTTATGGAAATGACGACATGAGAAATTAGCATAGCAAGTAGTTGTCAACATGTGCACGGCTCGTAACCCATGTCATACATTTTTCCATTGACGTGTGGAGTGGTGACATTTGCAAAATCACATTGTGACACCTAAATAACAAGGCTCCACAATTCCAGGATGATCATGTACACAGTTCAATTAAAATGGATAAAGGACTCAAAACCCTTTTAGTCTTTGTCCAGCCGATGCTATCAAGCTGAGTCATTGAATTTGTTATGAATTCCTGGAATCTTTTGGCGGTTGGTTCAAGTGCTACACAAAAAAGCCACTTTTATTTCCTGGAGAATTTTGTCCAGCGTTTTAATCTCAATCCTGGATAAAAGTAGTTCAGTGAAGAGAGAGGAAATAGGCTTTGTATTGAGGATTTTGTGGATTGTGGTAAAAAAGTGGCTTGTCCATTTCCGGGAAGGGATAAGCTGGGTAAAAAACTGAAGGGGAACTGGACATAAAAATTTATAAATTACTGGAATCTCGATAAAATTGAGAATTTTCGTTTGAGAATGGTTGTCAACTGGAGAAAAAAGGAAATTTGGTATCGACTACAATCTTGTTTGTAGAGATCACAAGAATACAATAACTGGAAAAGGGATCAAGGGAAACTGCGTATTTGGAAGAAAAGAAACAAGTATTTCTGGAGAAAAAAGGAAATGATGTGGATCAATAAAGCAATACTGTAGGATTTTTTTCTCTCCAGCAGTTTTCCAACAATATTTTTTCTTTTGTGGAATGTGTTGTGTTGTGTTTTGCGTCAAGGACAAAAAAGTGGATGAGATCATGGATAAAAAATCCTGGAAATGCTTTAATTGGATTTACGAGTGGATGGCTTGTTGAGCAATGAGAAAAAAAGCTTTGTGTCCTTCACGCCAAAAACTCGCTGGAAAAGTAAAGTTTCCTGGAGAAAGGAGAATGCAATCTGGTGGAAATTTTCTGGAAATGTTTCTAACACTGACGGGAAAGAAAAAGGGGTTTGGTTGCTGGAGAAGAAGAAAAAGTAGTAGATTTGATTCGAGAACGAGTGGTCACCTTTTGTCAAAAAGGAAAGACTACAGACAGGTCTTCAAATGGAGCCAAAGGTCTCCCGGCATTTCCGGCATTTTAAGAGCAAAAGGAAAACTCTGAAGAATTAAATGAGAAAAAAAGTTACATGGGAGGGATTTTTCCATTTTCCTTTCATTTCTCCAGCATCCAGGTTTAAAAGAGAGGAGTATATTGCTGGAGAATTGCTCTTTCCACGGGCTAAACTTTTTCACAATTAAATTGCCTATTCAGCTTTTGGAAAATGGAGTAAACATTGGAGGGGAGGTTGCCTCCATACTAAACATTTTTTTAAATAATTGCCTATTTGCAATTCTCTTTGGAAAATAGGGTCTACTTTCGCTTGAGCTTCTTTCATCTTTTGCTTTGAATATATTTTTTCTCCATGAAAAATATTGCTCCAAGTTTTTCTCCAGCTTTGCAATCCTTCTCCAGCTGATCACGCAACAAAAATAAAGTAAATTCTTTTGTCCTTCTTTTTTCGCAGAATCTCAAGGATCAAATATTAACGACGAACGTTTGGCTAGATCACGTAAGTTTTTATTTCCTTCCTGGAGCAAATCTTTTCTGGACAAAGTTTGTGCTTTACTTGTACTTTGTTGTTTAATCTCTTTGGAAAGTTGCGTTGATGATGATGGTCATCATACGTTTTTCTCAAGTGCGTAAATGGGATTGTCAAAGTTTTTTGTGAGGGCTTTTTTATGGACAGAGGAATAAAAGCGGGAAATTGTTTCAAAAGTTTTGAAGGCAATCAGAGGAGAAGGCTTCTGGAGAAAATATAATGTTTAATTCCGAGTTTATTTTCACTTGAGAGATTTTTATTCTCGTTTCCGAAATTAAGGGGGGGAAAGAGGAAGACAGTTTCTTTTTAAATTAGTTTGCCTTAAGGAAGGAAGTAAATCTGGAGAATAAAGTTTTGCTGGAATTTTGTTTTTTTTAGGAATGGGAAGATCACAAGTTTAAATGGGATCCGCAAGAATATGGAGGAGTGACTGAGCTCTACGTGCCGTCCGAAAATATATGGCTTCCTGATATCGTTTTATACAACAAGTAAGTCTGGACAAAAGAAAAACACTCTGCTGGATAAAATAAATTGGTGGAATACTGATTTTTGTTTGTTTTGTATCCAGTGCGGATGGAGAGTATGTGGTGACGACAATGACAAAAGCGGTCCTTCACAGTAACGGAAAAGTTGTATGGAATCCTCCAGCAATATTCAAGTCTTCTTGTGAGATTGACGTTCGCTACTTCCCGTTCGATATGCAAACTTGCTTTATGAAGTTTGGCTCTTGGACTTATGACGGTTTCCAGGTAATGTTTCCCCTCATGTGATGGTATGGTGGTGTGTTGTGCTGGAGCATCCAGGAAATAGAATTTGTCATTTTTCTTGTCCAGATTGACTTGAAGCATATTGATCAAGAGCAAGGGAAGGATATGGTGGAAGTGGGAATAGACTTGAGAGAGTATTACCCTTCAGTGGAGTGGGATATCCTTTCTGTTCCAGCCGAAAGGCATGATAAGTTTTATCCATGCTGCCCGGAACCCTACCCAGGTAACCTCAAAAACCACATTCCGCCCGTTGCCATGTTTCACGCCCTTTCACAATAATCACAGGAAAATTCATCTTTTTCTAACATTTTTATGCATACAAAAATGATTGCTACCTTGGTTCGAATTTTCCCTTTTCACTCATGTCATTAGTCATTCCTCTTTTGTGCTTTCCAACTTTTTTTCCGCTTATAAACAAGCTCTCACCTGATTCCTGCTAAAGTCCAGACAGAAAATGTTTCGCGCTTTAAATCGACTTATCAACGGCGTTATCAATAACTTGAACCTTGACCGCGCTGGAGCTTTCTGCCTTCGCATTGACTTTGGGGATTTTCATCTGGATAATCATCAAAGAGATTTTGGGCCTGTTTATTAGCGTTATAGCTGCAATGTGCTCGGCGTTGATTGTGGGAAACCATTGGATTGACTTGATGTTTGTCGTGGATTTCCGAGAAGTTGGCGTCCAGTGGGTCTGGCAGGGACACCAGCGCAGAATCATGCTAAGACGAGGGAATCGCTAAGCGTCAGGTTATATTTTCCAGTGCACTTCCTCCTTGACAAGACTAGCTGCCTGTTTTCTGTCCAGCATAAAGAATTGATTGATTGAACTCATTGATTTCATGTAAAATTTTCTAATCTGATGATTAAAGATGTTTTTGTTGTTGACTCAAACCGTGTTAATTAAAATTTAGTTAGTGGCAACGGGCGTGCTGCTCATCAAAAATAAATTAAGATAAAATAGATAAAATAGTGAGCTTCCGGTTTTGTTGCATTTATTCTCAAGGTCATTCGGGTAAGAATTTTGAAAAAAAAAGTTTTTCTTAGGATCCTGGAGAATTCTCCAGGAAAACAAATGTTGCGTTTACATTGTACATTGAGAGATAAATAGAGAAATGGAGACATGTCTGGCTTGTGTTTTTGTTATTTATTGAGAAATCATGGAAAAACTGCAAGAGTGAGATGGAAATGCTGGAGAAATGGGGATATATATGAGGGTTTCATGATAATCATAAATATTCCCGATTCAGCACAATTTTCCCAGATACAACTTGTATTGAAGGGAAAAGGGTTGAAAAGCATGTTCCATATTGGAGAGTCAGAGAGGAGCTGCTGGAGAAAAAAAGATTTATTATAGGATTAATGATTTATTACTGGAGATCACGCTTTCCCTCTCCAAAAAAGAATGTCTCCATTGAAGGGTGAAAATGAGGGCAGAACAAAAAATAAAACCTCTCAAAGAACAACATTGTCCAGTGTTTCATCTCAATTTATAGGTTAAGGATAAAGATTTTGATATAAAAAAATGTTTCATTTTTTGTCCAGTTCGAGGTTCCCCCACAGGGTCACGGGAGGAAGGGTGCAATGGTTTTCAAGGAGGGCTGAGCCGCCTGAGCGGAATAAGTTTAGGAGAATTTTCCGGTTTTCTGGAGCAAGGCGCCTTGGAAAGATTTCCAGGACCTGCGTCCACCTCTTACGGGCTCAACGGACCTGATCCGGATAATCCTCGTAAGAAATATCCTTTTGAGATACAAAAGGCCATCCACAATGTGAAGTTCATTCAAACTCATATGCAAAGGCAGGACGAGTTCGACTCGGTAAGGAAAAAAGTCATACTTTTTATATACATTCCTGGAGAGAAAAATTCTGCTCAACAAAAAAATCTAAAACATGTTGTAAGAAAACTTGTCAAGTTGACATGGGCAGAGAAGGAGAAAACAGAGATTTATTCTTTTGTCCAGAGAGAAAATAAGGTCATTTTGATTTTTGCTGGAAAAGCAGAAAACCCCTTTTATATTGTGCAATATTATTTTTTGCTCTGGAAAAAGTCTCCAGCAATGTAAATGGTATTTTCCTTTTAAAACGTGTATAAACTTTGATGGGATTTTCCTCTCTGGAAAAGTATATTGTGGAGAAATGTTTGTTGACACAAAAGTTGTGTTGAGTGAGCATTCCATTTGTTGTGAGCAAACAAAAATAATATCCAGAGAGGTGGAAAAGCTGGAATAAACTTGTCATGTGGATTGCTTTGAGCGTGTGTTGTGTGTTCATCAGGACAAAGTTTATTTTGCAAATAACCCCTCTTTCCAGAGAAAACAGCTTTGTACAATCAACAACACAGTCTGCTCCAGCAAAAAAATCCTTGATAAAATCATACAAATGCATACATACTTCTTTACGCTCTATGCGCTTTCTCTATTCAAATTCAAATTGAGAGAAGAAAAACATGAGGCTGGAAAAGAGAAAGTAAATACAAAAAATATGTTGGAATATTCTTTCTCCTGGAGAGATCTGGAGAAAGAGGTGCAAAGACTAATCTAATCTATGAGGATAACATTCTGTGTAAATATGAAAAGCTCAGTGATCCATTCTCTCTTGACAAACTGGAGTATATGCTGGGTGTAAAACTTTCTCCTGGATCACACAAGTGCTGCTACAATTCTCCAGAGTGGCAGAGTTTCTGGATAAATCAATTTGAAGGAGGTCATGCATGATGAGAACATAACGAGGAACAAATATCGCAGCAATATAACACCTTTTCACAGACGGTCACAGTTTCTGTCGATATTTCAACCAAATTTTCACTCCAGTGCCACATGTCTCCTGGAAAAAGTTTTACGCTTTACAGATGAGTTCTCCTAATGACATGGAATATAAAAAAGGGATAGGTTTGGAGAAAGTTTTTTTAAAAGGAAACACTTGTAAATTTTAGACGTAAATCTTTCTTTACTGCGTAAAAGGTAGGGATTCCAGAGGAACGAAGGGGAAAGCTGGATTTATTTATTGGAAAAAGGGATCAAAACCCTGGAAAATATTTCCAGTGCGTGTGGCCCATCTCCAAACAACGTTTTACACGTTTCCCTTTCCCTCTGTGTGTTTCCCTTTTATTTAGAATTACTTTAGAATTTTCCCTCTGGACAAGAAAAAAACCTGGAGGAGCAATTCCTGTCAGTGTCAATGACTTTTAATGGAAAATTCCATTCGATTCCCTTTTTTTATTTCTTTTACTCCAAAATTCTCTACGGTAAAAGCTACCTATTTTTTCTCTTCAAGAGTTTTTTTTCTCCAGAGGGAAACAAACAGGGTATAAATTTCCTGGAGAAAATATGGATCATTTCATTCAAAAATATTTGAGCATTTGAGAGCCATAAAAGGGAAGAGTAATGAAGACATGCAGAGATCCTTGTAAGGGATCGTCGCATCATTATAAACCGATGCCAAATCCACTTCAAGTTTTTCTCCAGGAGTAAATAGCACAGAGGGATTTGCATTTTCGAATCATTTCCTCTTCTATTTATTCCTTCTGGAAATCTTCCCGACATTATGAAATGCTCAATCAAACTGGCCTTTGGGTGAATAATAATGAGAATTTTTACCCTTTTAATAAAAACCAGAGTTGCTATGGGAACACAAAAAAATCCCCCGATAACATATCACCCCGTATTTTGGCAACGAAAAAAAATATTTATTTGATCTTATCCAGCTCAATTTTTTGTGTACTTTCCAGGAAGATCAAGACTGGGGCTTTGTCGCCATGGTTCTAGACAGGATCTTTTTAATGCTTTTCAACACAGCCTTCTTTGTCGGCACAGCAATGATCCTTTTAGACGCTCCAGCGCTTTACGACTACAGCGAAGCGATTGACAAGATCATTTCAAATATCGCCAAAGCCCAAGCAGGTCCTTCGGAAGCAGACATTTAACAACAACTTCCTCTCTTCCGATATTCTCTCCCTTTCCCTAACTTTCTCCAAAGGATATTCTACCATTTGGGGTTTTCACCGGAAGTCAATCTCAACTCGGAAATGGCCCTAAATAGTTCATCAATAATGAAGTCATACTGAATTTAAATAAACAAGATTAAGGAAGCTGGTATCCTCTCAGACAATCGTTTCTTACTCGTATAGTTGCTCCATCTGACGAAGGTGTGGAAAAAATAATCAATTAAGATAAATTAAGTTTAAAAAAAATAAAATTGGCGCTAGTGAAAAAAATTAAGTGCTTGTTGTGCGAGTGATGAATGGTGATACAATTTTTCGACAATTTTGCAACTTTTAGCTTTAGATTCCCTCTCGAGGGGAAAGCTTGGAAGTTCCTTTTGTGCCAAATTTGTAAAAAAGGGTGAAAGGATGTTTAAAAAAATATGTAAGAACTTTTAAGAGAATATTTTTAAGAATTAAATCTTTCTGGAGGGCAGTCTTTTTCTCCAGAGGTTTTCCAGCCAAAGGATGAAAAATCTCCCTGTGTCAAATACAATGTGACCGGAAATTTCCACAGAAGACCTCTCGACTCGAGACTTTTGTGGAGATATCAAGCTGTAAATAGGAAAAAAA
>JAHZNA010000042.1:0-11338 GCA_027743935.1 Sinodicranocentrus sp. ZH6
CACGTGATGGTTTTGCGCTTTTTGCATGGGCATGTCCTGGTTTTGTGATTGTAGAGAAATAAATAAAGCTGACCTTTGGTCGAATTTTTAGCTGTAATGAACTGAAAACAATTATTCTGCTATTATTCAAAGAGATGCGGTCCAAAGTGCACGTCAATAATAAAAATGATTACAACAACAGCCAGAAATATATGATGGAATTCAATCCTTATTTGAGTAGCAATAGAATAATTCGATTTACATTAGTCAACCCTCATCAATCCAAACGAATCCCATAATTCCATGCGATCAAAATGTATCAATCACTACTAGTCATGAATAATTGAAAAAGTCTTAATACGAGAAATTTATTAAGAATCCCAAGAATATTATGCAAAATCACAACATAGATGTTTTTAATTATAAGATCTTAAGATGACAAGTTTCTAACATCTGCTGTTAAGAAAACAAGTGTGCGTCTGACTGATAGCATGATGACAAGTGGAAAACAACAGTATATTATGGTACACCACATTATTATATTATTTTCTACCTGTTACTGGTTCTCCATTCTCCATCAGATTAATTCCATTCATACATGCACTCTATTTGGACTAATGAGGCAGTCTGGATTTCATTTCAATTTGGATTATATTTGAACTCCTCATTAAAAAATATTTATAAATCATTCCACTTAAGAATGTCCACAAGAATGATGCATGATTGAGATTAGAATCGGCTAGATTGACGTATGTAGAAAACGAAACTTCTGTCAATTAAATATGAAGATTTGTCATTTAAATACAATAATAATAATAAATCGGATCGTTCAGGATATTTTCCAGTTATAAGCAGTAGAAAGCAATATAATCAAGATGAATCTTTCCTTTCAGGTGATTTTCCACTAGCACTTGAATTGAATAGTAACCAGCGTCATATAAATAATTAGGAATTGGGATCACAAAAGATTACAGGTGTGTACTTAATACTTGACTTGTCATGTCACGACTTTAGTTTAGTGTACTGCGTGATCTTCGGCATTGTAATTCAAGCACCCACCTGTTGTCTTTACAATACAATATTACACAAAATAAATTACGGTATTAATTTAATTTAGTGGAATTATACTGGGTTGAAATTAAATTTATACTTGGTATTGTACAGCAGAACTGGGAAAAATGATTTGGACGAATATATGACATATTGATTTCTTGTTAAGTGAAAATGACGTAGGCTGCTTAATGAAACATAACTTCTTCGCAGTTCATCCATATAAATAGTGACTTGGTTCAAACATTTTCTTATTCCTTACAAAGATTGTGACCATTTCACATCTTAGCTATTTTTCATTCTTCATCTTCCAATTTTAAGAATTTTAACCGTTGGCATAAGATTTTTCAGAATTTTCACTTTCTCTCTAATACTGCGTCAAGTGAGTCAAGTAAAATGGCACAACGTCCAACAACGAAGCCTACAACATGTGCGTCTCTCCTATTCACCAAGATGAATAATCTGAGTCGTGGCTCAAACATCCTGTTCGCAACAGATGACTTTTTTGCGGAAGCTGAAAACTTACTTAAGGTAATATATTATATTTTTAGAAAGTTTAGAAAATATATATTATTATATTGTCACCCTTTGATTTAAAATTATGCGTCATGCTCTGAAAAAGTTGCATTTGAAAAAAACTTTATTCATACTTTTTTCATAATCTTCAGGACACAGAGCCCGAATGGAAAGAAGGTGTTTACACACCCGAAGGGAAGTGGATGGATGGATGGGAAACAAGAAGGAAGAGAATGGAAGGACATGATTACTGCATAATCAAGTTGCAGTACCCATCAGTCATACACGGTTTCGAATGTGATACATCCTTTTTCACTGGAAACAATACCCCTTGTGTTTCCATACAAGCGGCAAGACTATCAACTCAAGGTTAGAAAGCCATTTTTGACATGCCTCCTTTCATACCTTCAATTTCATTATAGTCCGTTTACGCAATCCCAGGTGTAGATAAATAATTTGATTTTTGTATTGGTTTTTCCTATAAATAAAAATACAGAAGAAAATCTAATACCAGCAAGGAAAGGTGTGCGGGGACAAGCTGCGACTGAAGAGGACATACGAAGGGTGGAACAAATCGACTTTAATGTAGGGAAAAAATCCCCAATTTCTATATTTTATGACATTTTCTATAGATGACACTCGTTTAATTTCAATGTACCCTTTCTTTTGCCAGAATTGGACCACGTTGGTTCGCAAGACGAGATTGGGAGCAGGCTACCTTGACACTTGTCATACTTACATGGCTGTTGAAAGTCGAGAGATGTGGACACACGTGAGGTTAAATTACTTTCCAGATGGTGGCGTAGCAAGGTTAAGAATATTTGGAAGGGTTCAACGGAATCTTCAAGATATTTTCAACACTTCAGTAGATTTGGTTAGCATCTAAAGAAATGCTTTAAATAGAAATTCGCTTATGAAGGATAATGCATCCCAGAATATAACATATTTACATTTCTGTATTTTTCTCAGGATGGCTGGGTTAATTTACTTGCAATGAAAAGTGGAGGGTATTGCATTGGCTTAAGTGATGCACATTATGGTCATCCCCGAAATTTGATTTTGGATGGGAAAACTAAAAACATTAGCGATGGGTGGGAAACTGCACGGAAACTCCAGAGATCCGAAGAGCTTACTGGTAAGTTGTAACCACTATGGACAGACTATGCACGTTAATTTTAGTATGAACAGATACATATGCAGACTTGCCGCTACAGATTGCCCCTTATCTTACAACAACAAAGTCCGAAAAATGTAATAACATTCTCAGGATGGCTGGGTGAATTTACTTGCAATGAAAAGCGGAGGGTATTGCATCGGCTTAAGTGATGCGCATTATGGTCATCCCCGAAATTTGATTTTGGATGGGAAAACTAAAAATATTAGCGAAGGGTGGGAAACTGCACGGAAACTGCAACGCTCCGAAGAGCTTACTGGTAATTTGTAACTACTATGGACGGACTATGTACTTTTAAGTTTGTATGACTATAACTTTTATTTAAAAACCTTTTTATTCTCTCTGTTCACAGTTGATGGAAATGGAAACCTAGATTTGTATGGATGTGAATGGGCTGCATTCTGTCTTGGAGTCCCCGGAACAGTTTACCGAGTTGATGTGGACACTGCAACTTTCAAAGTAAGTATTTTTCAAGAGTAAAGTAATAAGCAACTTGAAGTAATCGCTTTTCGTGAGTTCAAAAAGTGCTAAATATTCTCCACATATTTTACAATGCGAAAAAGTAAACAAATTTTCGGCTGGCTAATGAATGGACATTTAATTTTGTTTCAGGGAAATTGCCCATATGCTTGCAAAATCGAAGGTTGCTTTATAAATCGGGATAATGANAATATTCTCCACATATTTTACAATGCGAAAAAGTAAACAAATTTTCGGCTGGCTAATGAATGGACATTTAATTTTGTTTCAGGGAAATTGCCCATATGCTTGCAAAATCGAAGGTTGCTTTATAAATCGGGATAATGAGAAGAGTCAAGGGGAGATTGCACGTATTGGAGCAGGTTTTGAGCAATGTGGAGACTCGCTTTGGAACATACTTTTGAACATAACTAAGGTACATCCTACAAGGTCATATTAATGATTGCCTCCTGTTCACGTTTCAAGCTGTATGTTTAATGGTTTTTTGCATTTTTTTCATTAACTTAGTTGGAACCAGACAACAATAATATATTCGACATCCCGTCATTGGAACAGATAGGACCAATATCCCACATTCGGGTGACTATCTATCCTGACGGTGGCTTGGCTAAACTTCGTGTATGGGGAACACCGCTAGCCTGTGGGGGTTGGCTGCAATGAAGAGAATGAATTACGAAACTGTTTTATTCCCTGTTCGATATGAAGTCTATGAAGGCTCAACACTTGATCTCACTCGAGCAATTTATCACCGAGCACTTTCATCGCTATCAACTATCACATGCAACGAGATGAGAGAAAATTCACAAAGCGATTTGAAACTTAAAGAAGATTTTAATATTGATTCCGATGAAATATTAAAAATCATTTGGCTTATAAATAAAATGCCAGACTGAGTTTCCCTTTATAAATTGATTGTGAGTATTGGATTGATTCATTCATGCGCCTAGCCCTATACAGTTATATTTTACATGGTTCAAAAAAATATTGCTTGTCGGTTCCATAATTGCTTTTGAACTGAATTCCAAGTCTCTCTGCACTATGCAACTCTGATTTTCCAAGCAACAAAGTTTTAAATTTTTCTCATTCACTTCCATTCCACTTCTCTTCTATATAATGCTCTTCCACTTCAGTTTAAGATGTAGTAGTAGAAAGTTTTAGATTGATTAGCTTCAATGTTTTGCAAGTTCAGAATAAGTTCTAATTTCCAACAGAGCCTCGAGTTCCAACAACACTTTTCAAGTTTGAGTAACATCCAGAATTGCTTTCATTGTCATGTTGCACTGAATCACAGAAGAATACATCGCTTAATGATTCTATTCATAATTAAATTACTGGCCATAATTATATTTATCACCAGATGAGACATTACAAGAAAATGTTGTTAGTAATTACTTTGATTGGCTTGTATAAGTATCAAGCTTGCATGAATTATTTTTAATGGGATCACGTAAAACCAAATCTAACATCTAATTCCAGTTTGGCTTCTTAAACTCCAAAATCGTCAACATGGAAGGTATTTACCAAAACTCACGAAAGTAGGGCAAACAATCAAACTATTTGCTTTATGTAATTGTTCGAAACGAGAATTCTATCATATGTATATTACTTTAATACGCCAATTAATATTGGTTAATATAAGCATAACAAAATAAGTTTTAATTACCTTCTTGCTAAGAGTGGGTAGGGTAAGAGGCTGACCGAACATTAATTAACTTTTAAAGCTGATCAATCAGATATACCCAACGAAAGTATAATTAGTATTTCCTATTGAAAGTCACGATTTTCTGAATAGAAGCTTTTCCTAGACACTGCACTAGCAGCTTTTATTTGCTACTTGATTCTCAAGCTGTTCGAAGACAAAATATATCTTATCGCAAAACCTCCATGAATATTAGGGTTATTCTAATAACACGTTGGTTGAAAATTTGTTCATCGTTTCCCGAATATTTTTCCTTGAAAAATCACAAACTCCCTTGGATTCACTTGGGATCCCAAGAGACTCAAGTGCATTCCCAAGGATGACCATTGGGGTAACGAAAAACGGACTTTCTACTCTTGGCTTCAAAGGGTCCTTCTGATTGTGCTTATTGCACAAGCTATACTACTCTGGGATGGAGAATATTCGTCTGTGACAAATCTGATGACTATGTGTTCAGTCATGTTCCAAATTGCTATCATGTTGTACAGGAAAGTGTGTCAGGAAAAAGAGTCCGAGATCATGCTTCTAATCAACGGACTAGTTGATTTTTACTCTATTCATTTCAAGGGTAATAAGTAGACAAAGTCGAAATCGTAAAAAAATCTTTGGCATTTTCGTAATGGCATTGTGTCTACTGTCCACTGAAATTAATTAAAAGTGAATTTGGTTTTACCCTTGCTTTTCAGAGCACTCCTGGTCAGAGATAGACTTGTTCTCAAAAAATTGAATATATAGCTTTTGCCCATTTACTTTTAATTAGCGCTGTGATAGTTCCCTTCTTTATGGTATATGGGCTTCACTTGAAGAATCCGTGTAATTAAACCATCTCTGGTCGGATTTCAACTTCTCTATCTCAATGTCAAACTTCGGATGAATACAAGTGGGTCAAGTTTGTATTCATATTTGGGATCAATCACTGGTTCTGGTCATTTGGACTGCATATTATGGCATACTTTGTCTTCGGTGTAATTCACATGTCAACCACGTTGACGCTGACGGAATACTTAAGAGTGTAATTACTTAAATTTACTCGGATTACAACTAATTATTTTTACTTTTTAAATATAATAAGTTAGCTCAATGTATTTTGCAGATTCTGGAAAATATTCTCAGCAAGAACACTTCGATTCCATGTCAAAGTAAACATCTAACAGGAATGTCCAGGTTCTTGGAATTCTAATCAACGAAATCCAGCAAAGTACTCTCCTACCTTTACTAATGGCTTCGGCGTATGGCGGATACGCTCACTCTCGCGAATTTGATAACTGCTATGGTGCACTTACCCTGGAGGATGGAGAATATCTCGCAAGTAGTGATGCGGATGTTTTTGTTCATCAACGCATTCCTTAAATTGCTCAGCTAGTATTGTTTGGTGGAATAGCGTGCGTCCAAATGGAAGAGAAAAATGTAAGAAAAAATACAGTTCAACTGCGAAGTCGCTTTGAAGGAGCCGTGAGAAATAATCAGGAAAAATTCATCAAGTCCTGCCAGGAGGAAACAACACCTTTGCGGTGTATTGCATTATCAGTGGATTTGGCAATTAACATGTTGCTTCTTTCATGAAGGATTGGAAATGTAATTCATAAACATGATAGTAATCATTAATTAACAGTAAAAAGCTATTTATACCCTTCCAGCGCTTTTCTAGCATTGTGCTAGCTTTTGCATTCAGGTAATGTGGGGAAGAAATTACATAATTGTGTCAATATTAACTTCGTTGAAGGATGTATCAAGGTAAGTTGGATCTTCTAGTCGTTGGCATATAATGCCAAGTTGAACATGTATTACTGAAAAATGTTGCATGAATATGCACAGGTGGAATTTATATTACAACTATGAAGAATTCAATATTTCTTTGACGCAGGAGATTACAAAAATTCAATGCTTCTTTGTGTCGTAGCAAATGAAAAGGTTATGATGGTTTTGCGCTTTTTGCATGGGCATGTCCTGGTTTTGTGATTGTAGAGAAATAAATAAAGCTGACCTTTGGTCGAATTTTTAGCTGTAATGAACTGAAACAATTATTCTGGCATTACTCAAAGAGATGCGGTCCAAAGTGCACCCAAATAATAAAAATGATTACAACAACAACAGCCAGCAATAATGATTGGAATTCAATCCTCGTTTGAGTAGCAATAGAATAATTCGGTTTAAAACAGTCAACCCTCATCAATCCAAACGAATCCCATAATTCCATGCGATCAAAATGTATCAGTCACTACTAGTCATAAGAATAATTGAAAAAGTCTTTAATACGATAAATTTATTAAGAATCTCAAGAATATTATGCAAAATCACAACATGGTGATGGTGTCGGTGTTGTTGGTGTTGGTGTCGAAAAAGATGCATCTCGCATATCGCATGACAGCTGGCGCATTTTGAGATCCAGCAGCAAACCAATAAAGGCTTAGCTAAAGCAGCCTTTAACAAAGATTCCAGTGTGTGTTCCGTGAAGTTTTAAAGGGAAACAGCATCTTTGTGGCTGATTCCGAAAAACTTGTCCACTGGGATGGATAAAAAACCAGCTTCGGTTATGTAATTTTTTGGTGAAACTCCGGTGTGTTCTTTGGTCCTCCTGTGAGGTGGCACTGACTGGATACCATCTTTGCCAGACACAAGCAAATCTCAGAATTCTCGCACGTTATTTGCTCCAGGAAGTCTGAAGCTCATTCCAACAATGGCAATTGATTCACTTTTATGGGGCGTCGGAGTTTCAGCGAGCATTTTCGAATTTGATGAGTTTTCAGCAATGATATCGTTAACAATTGGGAGAGCAAACTAAGGATTGCAAACAAAGTTAAAATATTTTCTGATTATTTACTAAATAGTGCATGTCACCCCTTGTGCCACTCTGGCTTAAAAGTCATTAGTCATACTCACATGGCTTACGAAATTCTCCAGCTTCTCTTCAGAGGATGAATTTGGTTCCATTTTCTTAATTCCGGGTGTCCAGTCCCAAAATTAAAGATGCTTATATCACCAGCGGAAATCATCAAGTCATGATTCACCCCAGGTTTAACATCATACGTCCAATCAAGCTTATCTACTTGTGAAAAACATTTCTCAAAATATTCAACCAACTTCTTCCCAAATCCGATTTTACATGTCTGATGTTCAACAAGATCATGAACTTCTTCAAAATAGTTGTTTGACGGAATGTAGAGAAAAATATATGTGTCAACTTCTCCATCCTTACTAAATGAAACCGCACATTGTCCATGCGTGTCAAAAATATCGTCACAATTTGCTCCCACCTACAAATCACATGGATAATTTGGCATTTGTGCATTTTTGCTAATATAATAGGACTTTTAAAGTAGTCGGATATTTAAATTCAAATCAAAGTTACCATCATTGAAGGAGAAAGGTACACACATTTATCAAATAGTAGCATTGATAACGCGTATATTTTTGCGAGAGTCTCAACATCTCCTTGTTGATCTTTTACACCGGATTAAAAATGACAACATGATGAAAAGCGTTGTGAAGCTTCCTCCGTGATAAACAAATTATTAATTAGTTTAGTTTGAGTAGAAAAAAACTTCTGAAAAGTTTGCTAAATGTTTTACCTTAAATCCTTGCTAACATTCATGGTTGCCAAATCCACCATTCGTTTAAATGACTTCACCCTTCTTAAAGATGAAGCCAAAACTAGTACCATGTTTACCGCAGTATCATCCATGCATGGCGGAAGTAACCCAAACTTGTAAACCAGCTAAAATCATCAGTATAGCAATAATATTATTTGAAAATACTACTTAAAGCTAAATTAACTAATTAATATCTAACTAACTAATTAATGAATGTAAAATAATTTTTCAATTACCCATTCTACAGTTGAAAGTGTTCCGCTCTTTGTGGGGCTTCCAGGGATATGTAACTTGGAATTATTGTTTTGAGCAACAAAAACAACTGAATTTCTGATCGTAGCTTATTTTATAATCAATCATCATTTATTTAAACAAGGTAATCAAGTCAAGCATTGTTTAATATTCATCTATTATTATAAGAAACTTCTGGAATTAACTATTTTGCTCTTAGGTGAGAAATTCAGAAGCCGTTCCTGATATCTAGTTTATAACAGTTTATATCGCGTTTAAGTGAAATATATACTTAACAACCATCAACATATTTGATCCATCAAATATCCATATCTCACGTATTTTCTGTCTATATATTAATTTATCTTTTATTAATAAAATAATTCCATGATGATATTAAATCAATGACTTCCTCAAACGTTATTTATTCTCAAGTAATAAAATAATTCCTTGTCTGAACTGAATTCTAATTGACGTATAACTTGTTCTCATGATTCTCACTTTGTTCACTCACTACAAATGACATTGACGAGTTAATTGCAAATCTGCATGGAAAAACACGTTTATTGTGTTTTCTCACAACACATGCATCATGCTTGCATATAATGAATGACACATCATTGATAAAACTTGTTTTAATTTTGTTATAACCTGAGGAAATAATCAAATATACAAGTCAGCAAGTTAGATTCTCAAATGAAACTTTACTACTCAAGAAGCTGCTAAAGCTCATACTGACATAATTTTTTTCCAAGAGGAGTTAACTCTTGACTCTCTTGATAGGACAAGACGATGAGTTTCAAGCATTTTTCTAAATTTAGATGTTAATTTCGTACAACAGACAACCTGAGCAGAATGGGCTGAGGGTGAATACATGTGGAATAATTTTTTTACCCCTTTTAATATTTGGTTTTGGTTTGTCTATAGGATTAACACTAGCAAAGTTAATTCTTTAATGAACCCAAACGCACCGATTGATTTACAAAAAAAATATACGTATACCACGAAAATGCCTACTTCAAACAAAGCTCAACCATGCAAGGTTCAAGGTACAGTTCAAATATATCTGTGAAAGGTACCTTCTGCTATTAGCAGATTATATATCGATATTTTTTTGGGGAAAATCAGGGTCCTAAACTTCATCAAAAATTTTTAAATCCGTTTTCTCATCATAGTCATCTCATCATCATGATGTCTTATAGAAAATACAAGTACCTAACTTTGTGTGAGAAAGGGACAAACTTATTTATAGCCGGCTCCCAAAAAAATGTACATAATTTAAGTACCCTTTCAAATGAATAAGGGAGGCGCCAGACGAATACAAATTTCACTCAAAAGATTAAACTTCTTCTTTTTCAAACAAATTCAAGTTTATTCACTCTAAAGGAGAAGACCGAGCATCACTAACCAACACGGCAACACCACCTATTTTTTTATAAAATAATTAATAAAAAATAAAATTCTTCACTCGGTCCAATATACTGCGTAAAAATGCAGGGCAGTTTTTTTTCAAAACATTATTTTAGCAGTGATGCTCCTTATTTTCCACGAAATTTCTTGAGGGACAATTTAAAAATCACGATGAGCTCCACGTTATGCTCCTCTTGACAACAGAAACTTCCCACGTGATCAACTCCATTAACATCAGAAGATTCCAAGATTCTGTGGAGAAAACTAGTGATGGTAGCCGAGCTTGAAGAGTTCAGAGAAGTGTGAAGGGCAGCGCAAGAAAACGTGTAATATTTCCTCCGTCGGAGAACGTTACCGGCCCTTAATCCGGGAGGATGTTAGCCCGGGAGAGTACTTTAACCCGGGGAGACGTTAACCCGGAAGTATGTTAAACCGTTAGGTTAATATGCGATTTGTTGTTAGGTTAATATGCGATTTGTGGTTAAGTAAATTCAATTGTTTAAGTTATGTAATGACAAAATAAGAAAGTTAGGTTAGGTATATGAGGCAAGTCTCCGCCTCTAGCATGTAAAGGACGGACCCTTGGCAAAAACGGGTTGCTTAAGTTTAGTTTAGTGAAATAAGCTTTGTCACAATGAATGTCACAATGCATCTAATGAATTTCAAGTTCAGAGTGGTTCAAGGGTTTATGATGCTTGCAAAGCTCCAGTCAATGTGTTGACTAAATGTTTACAATGAAAGAAATCGACTTTTGAAAAAAAATATCAAATTCAGTAAAAAAATCCACAACCACAAGGGTTATCCAAAATAGCAGCTTGACACTATCCAGAAGGTGCTGTCCATTCTGGACGATCTGTAGGAACAATGGAAATATGCACAGGATAAGTGTTGCTGTAAAAGTTATCTCAAATTTTTCCTTATCTTGGATGACTTTGGAATACGATATCATTTGGTTTATGAGGTAAAGCCAAGTTGGCGAATTCTGTGCAAATTTTGAATCTAATCAACAAATAAAAACGACCAAGATAGCCTCTCCCCCAGACGTGTTGGACCTGAGGTCCCAAACCCAAATGGCCACCTAAAAGCTTTTTGGCTGAAAATTTGTATACAGGTGAAGATTAATGCGAGAAATACGAATCCGTTGAAAAAGCGGTCACTTTACACCCCCAAATACCCGGAAATCGCCCCAGAAGGAGGGAAAATTGGAAT
>JAHZNA010000043.1:0-18227 GCA_027743935.1 Sinodicranocentrus sp. ZH6
AAGGGTTATCGTTCTGACACTGGAAACTGGAAAGGTTGTATGATCTTTTGGGATTTTCGTAATAAATAAAGTCATGGTGAGTTGCAAGAAGGTTATGGGTGTTATGAAAATTGGAATAAAATTCATACAGGCATGTGTTTTAAGTTTTGCCATTACTACGTCAAAACCAATGTCGTCAGTCGTCATTGTCGTCAATAAATGTACAGCAGAAATGTGAAATAAAAATAAACAACTACTCCATAATTAAAGGATAAAAATATTTTATGATGTACATCATGATGGTACAGTACATGTATGATATAAATTTTCATACGAATTTCGATATACTTTTTATTAGTTTTACACAGGCATTTTGTTATATTGATTTAATATTTTAGGAAGGTAAATTTAGTTAAAAGAGCACAAATTCAAATTCTTCTGCCATTTTAATTGAAATTCTCATGATATATTTTTTTGAAAAATAGCATGTTTGACCTCCTAAAAATTAAATTTACCAGCATGTAGGCAACACTTTTTTATACCCCCCACACCTTTCCTTCCATTCAGCGTGCCGTCGTTTTTCCTCTTCTTCCCGTTGTCTTCTAAGTCCCTCCAAAAACTCTTGGTGTCTCCGTTCCCTTTCTTCGTTATCTCGCCGAATATTTTCTATGTGATCATTTGCCCTTTCCGCGTCTAATGCCGTCTGTTGATCAATTGCGTTTAATGTGTTTTGGTAAAATACGTTAGTGTTGTTATTTTGAAGTTGGATATTAGTCATTGTGTCGTTGTGTCTTTGTCTAATCAAACGTTCCCCTTCCTCTTTTTGTTTTTGCATGAACTCCGTTTTTTGTTGAAAGTTTTGTTCATCTCTCTTTCGTTTATCGTCAACATTCTGGCTCAGCAAATCTACGGCTGCATTGGTATTTTGAAGCACCATCAGTGCTGCCTGGCTGTCACTGTCACCTACAGTATTCGGATTTAATTGTACCCTGGGGAAATTCAAGTTACTCGTGTTGTTTGTCGGGAATGGAAGGTACTGACCAGAGGAATATTGGTTGTGTTGGTTTTCTGGGCGAATGGGGATACTAGGAGAAAGTGTAGGATAATTGGAGTCATAGCTGGAAGGAATTGTCGATGGTGAAACAGGCGTTGATGACTGTCCAGGATGGTTTGAATTAAAACCACGGGTGGGCTTATTTTGATTAGGTTTCTTAGTAGTAAGCTTCGGTTGTCGACGGGTACCATTTGATGGTCGTGGTTTCCTGACGTACTTTAGCTCTCCGCGCAATAGCAAATCTATAGCAGTTGCAATATGGTCGGCCTTATCTGGGTTGTGCTTTTCAACAAATGTGCTGATAGGTAGCAATTTAAATTCGTAATTCAGCATGATAAAATCTGTCTTCAAACTGTCAGTCCATCTTTTGAATAGTGCGTCTCTTGTTTTTACATCTAACTCATACATTTGACTTGCTTGGGGATCTCGATCACCACCGTACAATCTATACGATGGAGAGCCCAAGTTAGAAACGGGAAAGTCTTTAAATTTAATGATGGCATTTAAAGTATCAACAATACTTGAGGGGGATGACAGAGCGTTTCTTACAGAGGGACCTACAAGACTGCCATGCAAACTTCCACCGCCAAATGATTGTGTAACAATGTGGGAACCAAATTTATCGAAAAAGTTCTCCCATTCGTTTACCGATTCTTTTTGTGACTGATTAAATGCAGTTAGAGATTCTACAGCTTGTAAAAACTCTTCATTAAGATCTGTAAAACTGGGATCGATGACGCATCTCACAGTCCTTGCTTCCATTACTGCTGATAATGTAACAACATTATCATTTTCATCAGGCTGTACATTAAAACCTTCTTTAATTTTCCCTGTAAATTTACTTTCGTTAATATTTTTCTTCTCGTCGAAATCCAAATAATTTATTCTTTCCTGAAAATAGTCGGAGTAATTTACCGAATAGCTTTTGAAAAATTGAAGTTGCGGACTTAAAATTTTTCGACATTTCATGAATTTCGGGAGCTCGTATCCAACTGCATTTGGGCCCAGATAATCAGACTTGAAAGGAGTTTGGGTAGTTAGTTCATCTTCAAGTATGTCGAATCCATAGCCCACGCTTAAACTTGGAATATATTCTGGCATCTTCAAGCCAAATGCTTGTTTCACTAGGATAGCCGATACCCCAGAAGATATTTGACTTAACTGGAAGAAATTTGCTCTTTCGACATGAGTGCTTGGGAGGTGTTGAGTTGAGGTGATATTTAAATTTTGAAGTCGAAGCTGAAGGGCAGTTTTCTGCAAAATCCCTTTAAACTTCAGTTCAGGATGAAATCCATTAAATACTTCCTGGATCTTGGCATTGATTTCGTTTTCATCTACTTGAATACTACTTTGTTGTAACAAAAAAAGAAAATCGTCTTGGTCTTCATCGTAAAATTGCCAATCAGCCGTAATCATCCTGACATCACATGTCATTTCATTCTCTCTGTTGTTCATCATAGCGGTCAGAATATCAATCTCAGTAGATCCATGTTCAGCCTTGAAAATTGAGGAAACATTGGCTAATGCTTGCCAAACATTTTTTGGATAATGCTGCTTGTTTGGAAGTCTGTAATAACCTTCTTCAACTCGGACTCCGTATTCACTTACAGCCTTGTTTTCTCCCACGACAATACTAATCGGTTTGGGAAAAGATGTGTACTGTTGAATAACAGTTTTAAAGTCATTAATTTTACTCTCCGGTTTGCGCTGTATTGTCTTCGTTTCGCTCATCAAACGAGTCAATAGGAAAGCCGTATTTTCTGTAGTAGAGTTGAGAAATAGTTGCTGAAAGAGTTCTACTCTTTTCAGGAATTGGACAAACAATGAGTGCACTCCGTCTATGCGGTTATCATCAAACCGTGATAGAGCCAGAAAAAAATTCGGAAAGCCATCTGCGTGTAAATAGGATTTCAGGGTAGACAGCACTTCTGCATCTTGCTCCAATGTGTTACCATCAACCAACCCTGGGATATCAGCAAACTTAATTTTGTAGTTGTTCCCCTCACTTGTTGTAATATTGCTAATCGTGTATTCCATAACATATTTCTTCTGTGTTTCTTCTGCAACGGGTTCTTTACATTTTGTTAATGAACCAATAAGTTCTCGGATCTGTGAAACAATAAAATTATTAATTTTTGTACTTATTAACTATTAACTAAAAATATCACAAGTATAATTTTAAAGTGCCTTAACATACTGTAGAAGACACTCCAGATCCACTCCTTCCTAAAACAACAATTGTAATTGAAGCATCTGTAAGCGATTGAGCTACTGGTTCGGGTGGTACTACTGATACTGGTGTTTGGACAGGAGGATTTGGCTCCACTGGCAAATCAGGGTTCGACGGGTTCATTTTGGGAATTTTATCTGGAATTTGTATTGAGTCGGTTGTTATTGTCGGTTCTGTAGTTGTTGTTGTTGGCTGTGTCTGCGGATGTTGTTGGTGATGCTTGTTTTTGTCATGTGGCTGCCACGCCTGCCACCCTTCTGCGTAGGGCTTTGACTTGGGAGTAGTTGAAAACCGTTGCAGGTTGTCGTCTTGGGTGTGTTCGATGGCCTGCTGGTTTCTATTCGTTGAAAAGGACCCGGGCCGTCCTTTGTTTGTAATATATAAATGTTTAGAGTCATTATTACGATTATAAATAATGGTGGATTGCTGCACACAATCTACTTATCATCGATATTTTAGCCTAAATCGTTGGTAGACAAGATCAATTCAATTCACTTTCAAAATTTCATTGTACTAATAAAGAAACTACGACTGTGTCAATGCTAATATTGCTTAATACCAAGTTACCTGGTCTGAAGTAGTAGTCTTCTTGTTGCGAGTTCCCCTTAGGCACGCATGCCAGTGTGAATCCAATTAGAATGTACAAAGTCTTCATTTTCAAAGTGCAATTGATTACTTCAGAATCTGCATAATCCGTGTATGACTTGTAAAATCTATTTCGATACTGAATTAGAAAAATGAGATTTCAAACGTTTGACGTTGGTTGCTGAGTCTCTAGTTATTTGATTTTAGTTGTTTAAATGAATGTAAGTTATGATATAATTAAAAAACAAGGTTCAGAGAATTCCCAATATGTATATAATCAAAGATATCTACCTATTTATTTGCTGATGTGTGCCTTTCTTACAATTAGTGTAATAGATGTAGATTCACCAGATCAAATGCCAAAAAAACAAGATTTATGGCGAGCTGAATGAGAATCCTTGGTAAGAATAAACCTAAAATAAATTCAGCTACCCTGAACAAATATTAAGATGTTTCACAGTAAAAATAAGTGATTTGCAAACAAACCACATCAGCAAGATTGAGAAGAGAGACTCCACAATCTTTCATTTCAGTGAACATTTGAGATAGATTGCAAGTTTGTGAAACAACACGCTTTAAGCGACTAACAGATAAGATATACGTTATTCTTGGAATTTACTTTGGAAGTATTGGCTTTTGAACTATATAGCATGTTNGACTCCACAATCTTTCATTTCAGTGAACATTTGAGATAGATTGCAAGTTTGTGAAACAACACGCTTTAAGCGACTAACAGATAAGATATACGTTATTCTTGGAATTTACTTTGGAAGTATTGGCTTTTGAACTATATAGCATGTTCGTCATGTGGCATTTTTATTTACTCAAATCTAAATCTACATAACTTATTTATGTACTGTTGGGAATTCGGGATAAGTTTTTAGACAGCTTGAACTTTCAGATAATATCAATTCCGTAAAATATTCATCAATCATGCCATGAATAAGTAAAAATATGTGATTAATTCTGTCTTTCATCTTTTGCTGATATAGGTTCGTTTCCCTTTCATGGAAATTCATGGCAAACAAATTCATGGAAAGGGAAATAATGACAAATTGCATGAGAAGGCGATTCTTTCTAATCTCTGCATGCACTTTATTTTAAAACCCATACCAGGAAGGACATTCTGATCCCTCAAGCTTTAGTTTTTGGAAAGACAATAATTTCCAGATTAATATAGGTTTGTACACTTATTTGTAGGGTACATCGAAATTTTAAAGTTTATTTAATTTAATGAATCATGGATTTATCAAATATCGTAGATCAACATTTATTAAAAGTTGTTTTTTCGTTGCGTGTTTGAGATTGTCATTCAATTACATTTTAGTTACATACCAATATGAAGAATTTCTCCGATCAACAACAGTTCAGTTAACCATGCAGTCACGTCGTGGATGATTTGAGACAAGTTTTAGAGCATTTATAGGGACTTACAATTTACTCCTCATGTTGGGATTTAATTTTTCTCGCAAAGAAAATTAATAATGGATGTTAACTTATTTATGCGAAGAAATGTGATGCTTCTTAAGTTTAAAGTGACTTCAAGAACAGACAGTATAAAACAAAATTTAATTTATAATTTATAACAAAGCCAATTCTGTTTCAGCCAGACATTTATTCAGCTAGGTAGGTTTTAGGAAATTTATTAAATTTTTTATGTATTTATTTCTTACATATTCATTCAGATGATAGCGATTAAATTCATCAATGCTTCTTAAATTAGGGTACGTTGGTTGGGAATTAACCCGCTGCGGCTATTGCAGGGGCTGCTAGTGCCGCAGATTGCATCATATTTTGCATAGTACCACCCAAAAAATCCATTGTTTTGTCCAACCAACCCTTTTTATTCAACATAATCTGCGTTTGCCTTTCATTTTCTGCATTGATAAAGCTAAGCAACATTTGCTCATTCTTAGACCTCATATCTTCCATCATTGTGGCTTGTTGAATATTCATTTGCATCCTATTCTGTTCCATCTGCAGCCTCATTGCGTTTTCTTGCGCCATTCTTTGCATCTCCATTTCCTCTCTCTTTAGCTGTAGTTCCTGATTGTACCTCTCCTCCTCCCTATTTATACGCTCCTGCTCGACTTGCTGCTGCTTCATTCGATTCATATCTTCCTGCCACCGTTGTTCTTGAACTTGTTGTTTTTCCTTCGATTCAGTCAACATTTGTACCAGAGCGACTTGCATATCATTAGTTGAGTCTGACATCATCTTAAACATGTTTGCAAACTCTTGCATTGATTCAAAATCTCCAGTACTTCCAAACTCTGAATATGTCATGTCTCTCGACTCGGGATTATCTAAATCCCGACCTATCTTTTGCATTGGAATGAAAACTAAGGAAGCATTAAGAAGAGTTGCTGCTGCCTCTTCGATGAAGTAACCTAATTCCCTATTGTCCCCGTGGTCCTTAACTATTTCACTAATTGGGGCTAATTGAAGACGCGACGTCAATACTATAGGCTCATACTTCAAAGATTCTCTCCATAAATCAATATTTTTTACGTCATCAAGTTCGGAGAAATTAGACCAGAAATTTTCCCGGCTACCACCTCTCTGAGAGAATTCATAGCGCACGCCTGGAGGTGGCAAAAATGATGCATCCTTGCCTATTAACTCATTTGCTAGTTGCTGCAGGATATTCCCCATTGACTCACTAAGCAAAGTAAATTTACCTGTATTCGATAACGCAGATACACCCTCGTCAGAAACTTCGGTTGTTATTTTGATATTGCCTCCTCCATACGCGTGTGTCACAACGTGAGTACCATAATTCTCAAAAAATGTTCTCCAATTTGCAACGTTACGCCAGTCTGTAGTGTTTAGTCGTTCAAGACTATTTAAACTTGATAGAAACTCATCGCTGAATTCACTCTTTTCATTTAATTTTATTTGAAAAGTGTAATAGTTTATGGTAGCAGTTAAACTATTCCAATAAAATTCAGATGAAGTGTCAACATCATCTTGCATTGAAATCAAGTTAAAACCTGGATATTCCTGCGGTGCAGCATTGTACGTATCCTTATGTAATGCATCGTCAATTAAACCCAGAGCATTCATTCTACCTTTAATGTAAGCCTCTCTGTTGGTGAAAACTTGAAAATGATTTTCTAGCTGATTCTGAAGTGATATGGAAAATAGTTCGGGAAACTTCATGAGCAAATCGCTTGGTTGGCTACTGTTACCATTAATTTTGAATATGGAAGCAGGTAAAACTCCGTCACTAACCAAGGAATAGCCTGAACCTACTATGTAATTTCCGTTAAATGTAGGGATAGTCATGTTAAAGGCTGTTTGGAGCAAAAACAAAGTGCATGGATTGAGTTGCACTTGCTCCAAAAGTTTAACAATCCCATTTGTTGTCTGAGGGAGATCAGAGATTTGGTGCAAATTTCGCAAGTAGAAATTCCTTGAAAGGGTTTGAAGTTCCTCGGGGTATCTTGCTTTCACATGATTTGCTAACCCAGAGTAGGCTTTGTTTAATTCAATAGACACTTCGGTCCTTGCAACAGGTGTATTGAATGAACCTAAAATCCCTAAATATTTTGTAACCTTTGCATTGGAAGGATGTAGGAGGCGATGACGTTTACCAGAAATTTTGAAATGATCTGAATTTGAAAATGCTGTTCTAATTATCGCCTCACCTACAGGATCCCCATTACTGACCAAGTCTCTGTGCATTTGATCGAATAAGTTTTTAGGATAAAACTCTCCATTTGGCAAGCGATAAAACCCATTAACACTAGGTAAATGAGATTCTTCCGGTTTGTTTTCCGCCAAAACTATATGAATGGGCCGGGGAAGTGTCGTGAACTCCTCGATTACTTTTCGAATGCTCTCCACACGGTCTCTAGGATCTCTAATTATTTCCTTTGTTTCTGACATATAATGTGTAAGGACAAATATAACATTGGTGGATTTTTTGTCAACAATCCTATCTTTGAATAGGTCTATTGTTCGCAGCATTTTTACAAAGCCAGAACCTTCGCCCCGATAACGATTATCGGAGAATTTCGAAAATACTAAAACAACATTTGGCAAGTTGCGCTTTAGATCTTCATGCTTACTAAGGAAGTCATCTAGAGAAGCGAGAAATTTTGAATCTTCAGCGATTCCACGGGTGTCTCCGATTCCAGGAGTGTCTATTACGTGAAGTGCTGTGTTGTTCATTCCAAGTTGGTTTACTTTCACAGGAATGGAAAATTCTAGTATATCAGTAGTTGTTGATACATAGTCTCCTACTTTGGTAATGTTTGGGTGATCAAAAAGTAGATTTACCTACAGCAAAGTTTAGAAAACGTAACGGTTATTTACACAGCCATTCATGGATTATAATATTATATTGATACATGATTGAATTTTTTAAACTTCGTACTGCAGATGATTTGCCACTTCCTGTAAGACCGAGAAGTAAAATGTATGCATTTTTTGAGTTTCTTTTATTCCTCAGCGATTGCAGAGCTGCCATTAGACCTGGATGACCTTTTAACTCATTTTTGAAGAATAGTGTATTTATCCCGCCTTTTGTCTTAGGAATATTTACAAGAGGAGGATCTATTTTTTCAAAGTAGAATCATTTGGCATAATCAGAATATTAACGCTCAGACACTCGACTTGGGTATAGTAAATTAATTATGAGTTACATACAAGTATTATTGGTGCGATCGACCTCATTGTCCATATCAGAGTCAATGTCCTCACTGGAACACTGACATTCATAGCGGGTTATGTTTCCAAAAGATTGTATGTCCTTTGAACATAATAAAGATTTTGATTTGATTACTTTCATTGACATAGATTCCATAATTTCGGGGTATTTGATGTACTAAATTGTATAATTGGTGAAATCAAAGAGTAAATCAACTCAAACGTACCTTTACAACTTGAGCAGTTGCTGATGATAGTGTGCGAATATTCTTTGATCTCTTAGTATAACCTTGAGAGAAAAAATCCAACGAAAGATCACATCCATGCTTCAAAACAATAGTTTTTACATTGTGTGACCATTTATCCGGGAAGGTCTTCCACGAGCCGGGACTCATTGAGGTGAAAAGTGCTTTGCAGTTTGTACAGTCATCCTTAATGTACGCACGCGCACATTCACGGCGTCGGAGCTTGATCCCTTCACAGCTACAAGATGCCTTCACAAATCAATTTATTTTATAACAAGTATTAATGAACAAATGATTTACATAATTAAATAAAAAGTTCACAGTGAAGCAATAACAATACTGCATACCTTTGGGCATTCACATGCAACTGATTTCGGAGACAACCAGTCAATGTTATCTACATCCTCTAAGTACTCGTGAATTTCCCCTTTGAGAAACGTTTGGGATGAAAGTAGAAGTTTACATTGGGGTTTAACATGAAACGAAAATGAGGGTTGTTGAGGCTCAATTTCCTGCTGTTGGGTTTCCAGCTCATCTGATTGATCTTTGGTATGTTCACTCTGAAGTCCTTTGAACTTTTCATATTCCTTGCTCAGATAATATTGAATATCTGTTAGATCGGAAATCTGTTCTTCGTCATTAAGAGGAAAAGCTGGTCCTTTAAAACTAGGCTGGAAATATAGTTCAGCACATTGACCTCTAGAATTTTGCGAAACTTCCCAAGCTTGCGAGGTAGTAAAAATTGAAGCAAACAATAAAATCACTAAGATAGGCCAGTTCCCCATTGTACTGTATTGTTATCGATTTGACTGATTCGACAGAAAGAAGTCAGTTAAGTACGTGGTTTTCGTTATTTATTGAAAGGTTATTTATGATTGTGATTGGCAGGAAAGGGATGCAACGCATACTTACCATGTACTTGGCGTGGCAAATGTTTATTTATTTATAAGCATACTATGTAGTGCTACTAGTGCTAGCGAGTCAGTTTTCTTGTTATATTTATATACAGATGTATGCTTTCTTGCAAATGACATAAATTAATGGCTATAATGGCTATGTTCTTTAGTCCTTAAAACACAGGCGCGTCTGATTTCTGACGAAGCCGGTTTTACATTACAGATACTTGTTAAAAGATGGTATTTCATGAAAATGTGAACAAAATAGCAAATTCACTGAAATATGCTCTGGTCAAAAAGGTCGTATCAAGCAAAATGTCATGTATTTTAGTTAATATATGCGAGTTACGGGGTAATTTATCTGCGAATACGGGCTAATTTATTATCAATATGACAAATGTCAAGGGGGCAAATATATAACTATATTAGTATGAATTGCTAAATATTCAAATGCGTAATCATGAATTAATGAACCAGAAATACACTCGCTAAATCAATTAAGCACGGCGCCTGAAAATATCAGTTTTCGCCGTAATAAGTCTGCTCAAGTTCACGGAATTATAAAGATATTTCAGTAAAACTTGACATCAAAAGGCTGAGATTACAAAGATGGAATTCGCAGGAAATGTAAGAAATTCTAAATGGAACTACCCTGAACATGCAACCTTTAATCACGAATGTTACGACACGATATCCAACCAGACCAGTATTCACGATGTATAGTACATATATTTAATATGTTAGGCTTGAAAAGTTGTATTACGTTTTTTTATAATGCACATGCAAAGCCACCAATGAATGATTGCGCCTTTGTGAAAGTAACACCTATAGCAAAATACATAAAAGACATTCATACAACTAAACGACACTAAATAAACATTATCCATTTCCAGAACTCAAATATAAGTCTGAAATTTTTCCGACTGCGCTTATAAAACTTACTTCATTAACATTTCTCCACTCAACAAAAATTGAATATTACAGAATTTCATAACTGCAATGCAGTTTTAGTTTTTTGACTTTGCACACAAACTGAGTGTAAATCAGTGACAAAAATGAGAGCTAGGTATTCTCAGCTATTCCTTTACATTGTTCTAACTGTAACCACAGTTCGTGGTCAGGATTTCATCTCAGAGAGAAGATGCGGAGTTCTTCACTCCGGAGGGAATTTTACAGGGAGTGAGTTCATCCTTAATGACCACGGCCAGTCCGTGAGTCTTGCTGAAGACTTTCGGGTTTCAGAATTTGGATGGAATACAACAGCTTCGTTGAGGGTGGAGTCGGCATGCAAACTGGAACTTTGGAATGAACCATATTTCGATGGAATTTATCAAGCGGTAGAACAAGGCGAGCATCCATCTCTTAAAGACTTTGATGTATCATCAGTAAAGTGCTCCTGCTTCCGGGTAAATTACATTTAAATATTATTCTTTATGATGTTCTTCTGAAAAATATTTGCATAAATGAAATTTTTAACGCTGTTGCAGGAATGCAAGTGTTCAGATATTTTCATGAGAAAGAATACATGCGCAAGAGCCTATGTAAAGCGAGGATGCAATACCTGTAATGCGATGTATGTTGATTTACTTGGCTCAAAAACCATTTTCCCCGATGACTTTGTGGATAAAGTTAAAGCTCTCAGATTACGGAAAGGTTGCACATTAACTATCTATGATGAAGAGGACCACCAAGGCGAGCAGCGAATTATTGAAAGCGAAATCGTTGAGGTGGATAAATTATTATGGTGCTTAGATTATCAATGACATGCGAAGAGAAAGTAAATTAAAAATATAATATGGTTCTGTATTAAATAACTCAAAAACAGGATTTTGATGGGGAAATACGTTCCTATGAATGTGACTGCGATGACGATGCATACGAACCCAGACAAAAACCACCCCGCCCAGCATCTTGTTAGTACATACGAAATGAAATATTGATCCTTCTAATAACTTAGGTATCCAAATCCAATAAATCCATTCTATTATTATATACATGTTTTTTTATTTGCAGATCCTCAATTAGTTGAAGTACCAAATACTTTGGACGAAGTTATTTCCATGCTTAAAAACGACCACGTAGGCCATCCAGGTTTAATTGCAGCGTATAAATCTCTGAAGCGAGGTCGTAGCTCCAAAAACGCTTATATTTTACTGATTGGTTCCACAGGAGCAGGAAAAAGTAGTGCTGTACGTTCCACATAAAATCTATAAATTGTATGCTGTAGGGTTGAATGGATAATATCATTACATTCAATTGCAGATAAACCTACTCTTTGACAACCCTCACATAACCACTGTGGGAGGGGACAAATCAACAACTACTGACCTTCAGTAAGATAAAATTGTTTTATATAAATATTGTACAACACAACTTGGTGACAATTTAATATATTGTCTTTTGATTTTAGTGAGTTCCGTATCCCCGTTCCAATAGATGAGCTTGGTATCGCTAATTCAGAACTTCGTGTGATAGACACCCCGGGACTCGGTAAGAGAACGAAATGGTATTTATGTATCTGTTTGGGAAGAGTTTCAAAAAGAGGTTTTAATCTTCACATTATCTTTGTATTCAGGTGACACAAGAGGATTGGAACAAGATGCAAAATTTCTTGCCAGTCTGGATGAATTTTTAACCAGTCATGAAGAACTCAAGAATAAAATACCTAATGTTGTCCTTGTATTCCATAAGTTTACGGATAATCGTTTTGATGGGATTGGTAGTAATTTTGTAAAAATGTTAAGAGGGCTAGATAATTTCCGAGAACGTATCACAGACGAAAATTACTCAAATGTTATTTTCGTTATGTCACATTTCTGTACTGTATCTAAAGAAATCAGGCGTAGACCGGACGCTAAACTAAAACGGTTTAAAGAAGTGATTGAGAACTATAGCATGTTCCCGAAGCCAACCCTTATATCCCTTGCAGAAAACAAGGCTAGGGAGCAGGAGCTACCGATGCTCAATGGATATTTTAAATTGCCAAATAATGAATTTTATCCAAGAAATCTGTTCGAAAAGCTAGAACTTGTAACGGACAGCGGCAGTGACTTGATTGGACTATCAGTCTTCCGTACAGCATTCAGGGATTCAGAAAACGTTAATGTGACGTCTAGTACCTTCCAGCTTGTGGGTGAAAGCAGTAGCAAAGTACCTCACTACCTGGCCATATTAACAAATGCCATTTTCAATGTGAACAATACGGACGTTTCAAAAATGCTTAAAGACGCACATGATGATATGGACACGGCACTCAAAAAGAAATACCCTGATGCGCTTAGTTACCTCCAGAAGTCTCTCAATATCCGTCAAATAAATACTAAGGAAGAAATTCCAAAGACAACAACAGCCATTTTAGAGTTATTGATGGCTATCAAGAGAAATGAAGCCACGACGTACCTTCTGGAAAAGGCACTAAATATTAAAGCACCAGTTTTCCAACATAACACCGTTGCTGGTTACGGCTACAATGTTTTCAAGGATAGTGCTCTTCATTCTTCCCCATTTATATTGGGAGACCTTCAGCATTCCGACATGGGTTTCATGATCCCAAAAGTTCTGTCCTGCAATATAGAACAAAAGGATGCAGAAAATTTCATTATATTTGACACAAAACAGCAATATTTAGACCACAGATTAAGCAGTTTAGGTATTGATGGAGACATCCCCGAGAATACTTTCATCGGAAGAACCAAGGCTGGTCACAACATTAGAGAGATATCTTTTAAAAATGACAGCTGCTCTGTGAGCGCTACTAGGGAAGTACGAATTTTTGAATTTGTTCTTAACGACAGACTAGATTTAACCAAAGAATTCATTGCGGTTATAAAAAGTCTTCCAGTTTTCAACGGATCCGATCACGTGGCCGTTGAAAAATGGAAAAACTTTTTCACTGAATATGGCACCCACGTGGTGAAATCTGTTCACAGCGGTGGAGAAATCGAGATCCAAATTTCAAGCAATCAACCTTTCAACAGTGATGTTGGGCATGCGCTTTTTGACCTTATTAAGTTTGCGGAGGATATGTCATTTGAAATAAATGATATAAACGGAAACGGAACGTCAACAAACAAAACTGTTCTGCGGAGTGGAATCAGTCATTCTCTAACTTTTCATGGAGGCGATCAAAATTATCATACAAGCGACTTGACCAAATTGTCTATAGAGGACGCAGGAGCCTTATTAACAAAATGGCAAAAGTCGTTGAAATATAATCCGATAGTACTTAAGACCGAAATGAGATTATTGCCCATGAGTCAAGTTGTGAGGAAACTTGGACAAAATTACTCCTCTGAAATAGAACGAGCAACTTCCCTTTTATTTAATTCATCCTTGGTATATGTTCCCCCGCGAGCACGAGACCAAGAACCAGGGCTTTCCCGTGACGATACCCCTCTTATGATTGAATTACTGAAAATGCAGCGAGAGTCTAATGCACAAATTCTAAACTTGACAATGGAAATGAAAATGCTTGAATTAGAAAACCAAAAACGAGTCACACAACTACAAGAGGAAAGACTAAAATGGGAAAGGGAACAACAAGCTATTAATGAGGAACACAAGATACAGCAGAGGTTAGCTGAACAGAAAGCGGAAGTGGACCGTCGACAATGGGAACAACAGTTGGAAAATGCTCGAAGAAAGAGTGAAATGGAAAGAGATGAACTGAATAGAAAGCAAATGCAAGCCCTCGCAGACGCCCAAAAGGCTGCCGATCAACGTCTCAGAGACTTCATTCGACAAACACAAACAACACCAGCTCCAGCTAGATCCAGAAGATCTAGTTGCCTGAAAGAAGGCACAAAAATTCTTATGGCAGATTGGACAGAAAAGTCAGTTGAAACTTTGCGAATTGGGGAATTTATTTTAGATGCAAATATGAAACCCACTCGAGTTCTTGGGGTCTCATATGAATTTTTACTCAGTCAAAGGTTTTATGGGTTTGATGATAAAATGTACTTTTTCACCGATAGTCATCTTTTTGTTGGGCCCGGTTTAAGAGAAAGTGAAGAGTTTTCGTATTACGCCCAATCCCCGTCCATGCTGTATTCACAGAATCCATTAATGAAATATCTTAACGTAAACAACATGGAGGATGGGATCACATTATTTCATACAAATATCACCATCGCACAAACCCAGCTAGAATTAGAGTCAAAACAGGTTCAAGTTTTCCAAGATCTTAGTCATTATTCCGAAGATACGAAAATATATTTCATTCAAGTTGACAATACGGCTGGAACTTATATCGCAAATAGTTTCGTTTGCAGACATGAAATCCCACCAATCCAACACTGGCCATATGCCATGGCTGTTTTGTTTAAAGTAATGGGTACGCCAATTTTTGAGCAGATTTCACAATATCCATACACAATAGAAACTGTAAACTTAATCGATACCATATCTGAGGAAGTTGCAGCTCAAGTAAAACATTCTCTAGAACTAGTGTATGACAATAATGAAAGCTCCTCAGAAGGATATGAGCTTATCACACTTGACAAAATTAATACGAATGAATGTATCGGTAATATTTTCGGAAACCCGACCTTGGCAGCTTTAGGTGTTGGATTATACGGTAACGTTGGTCCAATTTTGGCAAATTATATAGACGAAACTGAGAACCCTGCTCTCACAATTAGTGTAAATCATAAAGCCAGAGTACAACACATTGTGTTTAATGTTATGTCTGTACAACTAGAAAAATCCTTTCGTAAATTGAAAAATCTGTAATTTCATTAAAATCTTATACATAATATAGCTACTTAAAATACACTATTCGTACATTTTTGTTTCAAACGACATAAGGTGTGTAAGTTTATAAAAGCTTTGAATAAAAATTTGCATCTGAGAATAATTAATACTGCCGAAAAATATTGCCAAGTAATTTGTTACCTTTAACTCTGTGTGAACAAAGGATAAAAATATAAAGCACATTCTAGCGGACTGAAACGAAGTAACTTCATCCAATTCCAAGTTGTCCTTGTACAGAGGACTGAATATCGTTGTGTACTGCTATTAGTTGCAAACTTGCGAAGGTTGTAATGTAAGTAAATGTAATGTGGTTGTGTAGAGTGGATGCTATATATAAACAGAAATCAAGAACTCATGTCTGTGAACTGTGAGCTCATACTATACTATATGCATGCATATTGCATACACATAGATGCATACATTACTATATACTTTGCTCCAAATTTTGCAGCAAAACCAAATGCAAGAATTGATATGGAGGGTTGTGGATGTGGATTGTGGATAAGGATATGTCTTCTTTTCATTCGCATTCACGCTGATATTAGTATACTTGCTTTCTATGCATATTCTTACTTCTTACTATTGAGATTCAGAACGAATAATACCAATACTGTTCTATATACAGCGGTGTTATTATGATATCATAGCGAGAAATTACAGATGAGAATCAGCACATAGCGCATAGCAGCTAAGAGCACTCAGCACGTCCATACTTCTCCGCTCTTAAGTTCTGGAAATCAAATCAACTTTTTGAAAAACAGGTAAGCAAAATGGTTTTAGAAAATTAAGATATTTTGCATAATAAATTTTGGAAAGTTTCTTCGATAAGTTTAGTTTTCCGAGAAATATTGCCATATTGCACTAAAAGTGAAATACCTGCAACCTTGCGTATGATGTCCTAAGCAAATTTGTGCTTGTATCACAAATCATGTGATTAAATTATGGTCAACTATGTACATAGAAGAATTCACTAATTGAAGCCATGATAATTCAAAAAGTATGAAGTAATTCTATTTTACATACATTTATTTTTACTAATAGGTTGTAGGGTAGGATTCAAGTTTACTGATAGTTCTCTATAATTTCAAATTTAAACATTCTAAGAAAGCACAAACCAGCGTCAATTTTATTCTTATATTGTTTTTTACACATTGCCTTTAATAGTTATATGATTATTTTGATGACAGTATGGGTAAGCATTAGTACATCGAGAAAATATCCACGTTTCATGAACCTATCTATAATCAGCTTAATTCTAAATTTTCCCTTTGAAGTGGACAGCAAACAACAAATTGAATATTTTGGAGATCATCGTGTAATATTGAAATGTGTATATCATTTGTTATGAATTTGATAAAAATTGAATGCATGACTAAATTTACATTTTTACTTGTATTTATGAATTTTATAGTTTACGTGTTATGTCTCCATCTGCCATCGCCATGAGCGAAGACCAGAAACTGACTACTGCGCCATTCGATCCTCGATTCCCCAATCAAAATCAAACCAAGTAAGACCTTTGCTGAAACTGAGTCATTACACAATAGATATATATTCAGAACGTTTATTGTTAAATGTGTGGTTTTTAAATGATTAATATTCAGTAATTCTATTTACGTTATAAGTGTTACACTAAGATAGTTTGGGAATTGATTGATTGACTATTTTGACTAAATCTTAACAAATAACTTTTTCGTGTTGATTACAGGTACTGCTATTCCAGTTTCGGAAAAATTTAGGCTTATTAAACTTTATTGATCTTAGTTCAATTTTTCTTCGAATATCCAATGTCATTTAATTCGGCAGTTCTTCGAAATTGCAGAATGAATTGTAATATAGATGTGTAAAGGAAGCTCGCCCTTCCATATAGTAATAAAAAAATCTAGTAAATTACGTCAACAGTATTATGTCTCAATATACGGCAGTTCTTCGAAATTGCAGAATGAATTGTAATATAGATGTGTAAAGGAAGCTCGCCCTTCCATATAGTAATAAAAAAATCTAGTAAATTACGTCAACAGTATTATGTCTCAATAAGTATTTAACTCGATGATATATGAGAGTCTTTTCCTCATTTCCACGAACAGATACAAGATCGGATAATATTATTTTATCTATTAGACAACTACTATTAAATGAAGATTTTTTTCGTTGGTGGCTCCTTATATGTAAGTAGGTAACCTACTACATATCCAGCAAATACATTTTTGCGAAAGTTTTGATTTTGATACATAATAATTTGATCAGCGTTGGTCCAGCAATTATTTTTCAGAACACTAATCATAAGTAATCATCAATCATATCATAATGTACTTACGTTGTTTCTTATTCATACTCATAATTCATCACACATGAATGAAGAGACATTTGCGTGTACATGTACATGTCGATGCCTGCAGGGATATCCACTTTCGATAAACAGCTGAAGCAGCATCTATTTGCATTGCACAAAACCAAAACGTGCAACGTGAGAAAGGGAAAAGATGTTTTGTGAGGAAGCGGTAGGATACCGGAAAACAAACCTTTTGATCAGAAAATGTGTTCTGAAAATTTGACCATTGCTCAATTTGTTTATTATTTAAATTGTGATTTCTGACTACACTAAAGTGAACGGTTGATCTACTCCGTTAGTGGTTAGTTCAGACAGAGATAATGGCTATGACAAATGGTAAGCTGCTGTGCAAATCACAAGTTTAAAAATTATGCAATATGTGATATATGCAATTTCCTAGAAAAATTAAAGACATTTTAATTAAAAGTAATTAAATAGAGTAGGAATGATCAAGTAATTGATTTAGTGCAGTTTTTGAATTTAAACATGTTTTGAATTGCCT
>JAHZNA010000044.1:0-41799 GCA_027743935.1 Sinodicranocentrus sp. ZH6
CTATGTTGTTGTATTAGATTGTTAGGTTAATGTTTGAAGTGAGATTTAAAAAAGTCTTATTTGCGAGCTCAACTTAGTCTTACCAGATTTATTATAAATAGCAATAGAAGGGTTGGCTTCGCCATATTTTTATTCTTACAACGGCAGTACCTTCAAGCCCATTGTTTGCTCGATCAAGAGAATAATGATGAATTTTACCTTTAACGCTTACACTGAAGTGAAGACTCTCCATAACAATTTGAACATCTCAAAGAGATTCTTATCTGACTTGCAAATTTTGACAGATGGGATTAAATGATCTTAAAAATAATAAGCTGAAGGATGTGCCAAAGTAAGCTAAGAACCCGCATATTGCAAGTGAGGGTGTGAAAGTGTAAATGAAAAATGGCTTTAGTTTTGGACACTTATAATAGTTGTCGTATTTAATGGAGAGTATTTTTTCCTTCTTTTTCTGCTTGACTTTCTGAGTGAGTGAAATGCTAGCACACAAAACCTCTATGCGTTTCGAAATGCCAGCAAGCAATACAACATAAACCAACAGCAAAATTTTGCTAAACTCATGCTCACAAACAATATTTCATCGTCATCGTGCGGTCAAAATAAGAGAGAACGCTTGATCGAACTGTCAAAAGCCAAGGCAAAGGCCCACATTAACTTTTTCGTATGCACGACTGGAAGGAGTGATCTGCAGAGCAGAGATTAATTGACTGAGGGGTGATGTCATAAATATTGTTATTATTCTGGTCCTGGCCACTCCGATTTTATATTCAGTATTAGATCCCCTGCAAGACAATCCTCAAATTTATCCTCCTTTAGAAAATTGCTGGACGATCATGCACAACATTTTAGTCTAAATGGTCTGTGCGAAACTTTTTTTTAAAAAGTTAATTGATGATGCTTCTTGTATTGCTTCAACGGATTTTATTGCGAATGAAACTCGCCAGATTTTTTTTATATCTCCACTTCTATTCATCACCACTCATTGTAATATTTTATTTCCTTCATATGGTCAGGGTTGTCTGTAATAAATGTCAAGTTTTCAGAATCAACAATGAATGGAAATATGAGACTCTTCATGGTCCTCTCCTACTCATGGTCAGTATTCACTCAATCCTGACGTGTGACTCAAGTCGCATTATATAATATACAAAGTACTTAAAATCCCGATTTTTTACTGACGACTAACGAAGTTTATGCAAATTTATTTATTACGCAAGAAAACAACTATAGGTCCAGGCGTTATTTAGCGAAAGTTATTCAATTTTGATCCAATTTACTTGTTATTTTAGTGGGAATTTTTTATTCTGCCCATTTGAATACAATAATATGTCAGACCTGCGCATTAATAATGCATTCTCACGTTACCAGATAATTATCACTTTCAGTAGCAGACAACGCGATTACTAGTTTCATTTTTCCAGACGAGTATTAAGATTTTTAGAATTGATGTTAGAATTACAAATGTGGTAATCGATTGAGAGGGGAAAAATCCTTTAAGATTGTGGAAGCAATCTGGACAGATGGTTTTAATGAATGAAAACGAGCTGAATTAAAAGTGTCTGATTTACAAAAAAAACTTAGATTGATCAAGTTCTTCAGTTGCTTAATGATGTGACACTTGACACCTCAGTTTGGCACTTGGTTTGGTCAACTTATTTATGACTTGAGACTTATTTTTATTTATGAGATCAAATGTGTAACTGCCAATTTCTTGATTTTAATAATGGGCACTTCAATTTCAATTCAATTTCTTGATTCTTGTGCTTAATGGTGATGTGCGGAACACATTAGGTGAAATTCACGCTAACCCCTTTAATGTTCCTGTCCCATTCAGTCTAAAAGCATTAGCGATTGATTGAATCTATATGATTTATATTTTGTTTTTGCTCAGCTATGGCTCACGGCTCATAATACTCACTCGATTTAATTTATCTGATATGATGCATGCATATTATCTGCACATGTACACGTAATGTACAAACTTGTAGAACATCTTGTGAACATTTTTAATGGAATAGCCATTTGCGAACGTCCCTCATTATCTGGACTATGTATACAAATGCACAACTTGTTAAATGGTTGATGTGTTCGGAGCAGACAATTCAATTAAATTGTGTTGCTTTATTTCAGTAAGTGATCCAACGAAAAAAGTTGGCATCATTGTATGTAAAACATCAAATCCTGCAAAAAAAACCGTCTCGCATTCAACCACCCTGATCATGAAATCATTTTGAAATACAACCACGCCAAATAACTCCAGGGCGTTGTTTATGCAACCAATGAAATTCGGAAAATATGAATAGATTTTGGATACTATTTTTGAAGAAAAAAGTTAGCGATAGTAAAATTTAAATGTTTATTTATTGCTGGAATATTGTCAAAATGTAAATTATTTGTCTAATATTTATGGAGCCCAATAATGGCATGCATACATATTCATAAAGACTTCATAGGGGCTTTGTACCTCATTCATTCAAAAACATTCATAAATACCTTTTATTCAGGTTGTCGCTGATTTCAACATCATAGTAAATTTGAAAGCTTTTCCATGCAAAATTGGAGTGGGTGGAGGCTGTAATTGAAAGTGTTGAAATGAAAGATTTGATTCTTGTGAATCTGAATGCTTGATTTGTAAACGGAATGAATCGACAGAAATGGTTTACGCTTACACTCACCTCACCACGACTCACGAAGATCTCTCGTCGTCACCAGCATCTTCTTCCAGAAGCTCCTTAATGTGCTTTTGAATACACCATAATTCACATGCAAGACATTGTATACGCCCGGTGATAAGAATAATGACAACTAAGCACACCAAAAATGTATCGATTCGATAGATTTTTATCTGCTTTTACAAATCACATTTCCATGCACGATTTTTCTCTGTTCATACCAAGATAATTGATGAAATTAGGCAAAAACATGTCGGCAACGCCAGATCTCATGGCATAAATCCAAAGTGGTAGAATATGCAATCCAGCAATTACCCATGCCCCTCTCCATGTTTTAAAGCCATTCGCCATTATTTTCTGCACAAATTCGGGAGGATTGATCTGTCTGGATGGATGGGATTTTGCATGAATCTCTCGCCATTTTGAGCCTGCTTGGTGATTCCCAACAAATGTAATCCATTCGATAGAAACAAGGAGCCAGCCCCACTAAAACAGTTTGTGCAGAACATCCATCCGTGCATTTAATTTATTCATACATCATCATCATGGGAGACAATGCAGAATTGTTAAAAGAAATGAGATCAAGTTGAAGAGGTCAATGTTAATGTGTTTTAAATTAGTTACACAGACCTGGAATAAATTGGACCAGAGGCAGCTCCTGCTTACATTGTCCACAATCACGTCTAGCTATATTATGCACATAAAGGAGAAAAATGACTTTATACTATTATGAGACAAACGTTGTACTTCAAATCCACTGGAATTTACGAATATCATTAGTCTGACGAGCAGTAGGGGTACAACGAATGGTAGACTGATCTCCAACTAATAACGCAATTCCTTTCTTTTTATTGCCTTCCTTTGTTAACAAATGAAACTCGATTGAAATTAATCCGTTCCACATTACAGGACAATGCAAGTGACATTGACCGTTCATTTAATTCATTTTGCTTGATTATGAGATTTTTAACTGTGTTAAAGTATTCAAACATGCATACCCATGCTCCATATGCAGAAGTTTGATTAAATTTTCTGGCAGCCCAACCGTCAAAATAGTCTAAAAGAATGGATACGCTGTAGAGAAGAACAAAACCTCCAGGATTTTCCATAAAGAGGAAAGCCAGCAGTAAGAGAATAAGTCGTACATAGCCTAAATCAATTTCATGATGAGGATCAAACGATGTTAATCATAATCACATTATTATTCATGTTGCAAACTAGTTCCAAAGCACAAATCAGTGAAACCATTAATCAATAAGTAATGCACTAGTAATTGCCAATGGCGAACATGCGTTCATTTTACACCCTTCTTTCGACACGATGGTATTTGTATTTGCATAATTTATTCTGAATTCGCTGTTTTGATTTCTTTGAGAAGCAAAGTTTGTTTCAAGTGATTTTAAACGGAGCGTACCTATGATGTTTGGGATGTAAAGAAGTATGTCAACTTCGGGTGACGTAGTAGTTCCTCCACGTTTTTTTGCTAATCCTGCCATGGTTTTTATGCGGAATATGGAGATTGAAGGCGTCCTGACCTGTCAAACTGTCAATCAGTCGATTTTGACCGCTTAATCCATTCCAACACTGATTTATTTGCTCTCAACACGTAATTACTACTGGAACAGATTGAAGTGGAACACAAGAAGCTGTGAGCACAAGGCGACAAAAAACACTGAAAAACTAACTACTATGCAATTTTTCTATACAGAGAATACAGATCTGCCACTGCTGATTTGAAGATTGTTATTTAACAAAATTGGCCGGACGTGTTCTTATCATTACAACTATGTATGGGCTCCTTTAACTCAGAAAATATTATATGCATACACATGTGGAAAGTATGTTATGTCTTGTCACATAGACATGCCAGCATCCAATTCACAAATAGCCAAGATAATGAATATTATGTGCACCGCGTAATCAACGTCAACAATGATAGTCAGCTCAGTTATGTTCATCAGCACTTACTAACCCAATAAAATGCACAGCATATAGCCGGCCAACCATTGTGGGTAAGTAGACATCGACATTATAATAAATGCTTTTAAAGACCATTACGCTATTTGGGGCCTAGGTAGGAGATGCTTGCTAGCATGTTCAGTTTGGTAATAAGGGAATATGGTAACTCTGCACAGTTTTGATTTTGGTAAATAACCGGCTCACGCGTAATTGACATGTAAAGTGAGTGAGCATAATATGCTTCCTACGTGATTATGAATACAATCATTTTAATGTGTGATATGATGTGGTGGTATGCACAACGTATCTGCCAATCCGTAAATACATATGCAAATTAGCTGTTTATTGTTCTGAAGGTATTAACTATAGGAAGGTAGAAGCTATAGAAAATCTGTGGCTCATTCGTCATTGTACATAGAAAAAAATCTTTAATAAATGTCCTTGTATTTCTCTATAATCAGTATTTATTGCTGTCTCAGCCAGAAAGCCAGCATGAATGGCAGAAAACTATTTACATCACTTCTTTTATTAAATTCAATCGAATAATCCCTCCGTAGCAGGCAACTTCTATAATACTTTTCATCCTCCCCAACTCACCTTGTTTTAAAGTATTTAGATATATGATAATATTGAATGCCCATTTTAGATATAGACAAATCCCAACTTCTGACGCAAAACTTTAAAGGGAACAGATACAGAAAAGATGATAAAACACGGAAACACGCTTCATAGATTGTTGAATGCAAATGCTGGAATCATTCCACTTCACATCCTACACGATTTTCGCATGAGTGCAGAAGAAAAGGAGAAGCAACATGGTATTAATTCTACCGTATGTATAGATATATCGTTTATATGACGGGACGAATTTAGTTATACAGATAAGCAAATACCCTCTATGTATATTAGAAAGATAAAGAGTTCTTTCGCAGCTCTCAGCTGCTTTAGCGTATGAGGATTTTTCAGAAGAGCAATACAGAATTACAGAACTAGAACACACACAAAAAAATCCGAACAAGTTTTCATGTTACTATATCAAATCCTCAGGCTCAAAGCTAAGGTAGATATGTAAGATATTCGTAAAACACCAAAAATCATATTCCATATATATGGCCATGACAAGGACAGAAGGGAATTGTTTCCTCGGATTACTATTTTTTGTTTTCTCACAACGATTACTCAAAGTAACTTTAAAATCATCAGATTGGGGTCAATTTCAGCGTGCAATGTTTTTTATACTTCTTTAGCAGTCTTTTAATTTGCACAGCAGCTACAGTGATTCTAAGCATTTTGTCGGAGTGCAAGTGTGCACTTTTTTGATAGCTGTTGGAAATAAGTTGTACACTTAGTACTTACCATTAGCCAGCTTTTCTCTTCATGACTGTGATTAGGAAATTTAATCGGAATTACGTCGACCTTTCCTCTCAACCTTATCATGGCATCTACTACTACCACCACAAATGGTAATTTTACCGATCTCAACGAAAATGGGAACTCGGAAGGAGAAGTATTAGACACACAACATCAAAGCCACTGTGATAAATGTATAAGTCCAGGTCGCTGCATCAAGTATAGGTCGCTTCATAAAAATGATCCTAATATTGGGACAATAACATGTCCTATCATTTCTTGTCCGCTGAAATGTGGATGGCAATTTCATGAGTGTAAGAAAAATGAGCATGAGTTGCTTTGCTCGAGAGCTATGGTAGCTTGCATTAATAAAGAATACGGATGTCCATGGATAATGGAGAGATCTCATCGATCGAAACATCTACCGTGCTGTCCTGCTAGGTAAATTTCTGATAGATTCCACATCATTTTATATTGGTACGATGGTGTGCAGAGTGTGCAGTTATGGTGTAAATACTCGTTATGCTATTTTTACTTCTTTCCAGCGTTATGGTCTGCACAATGGAATGGAATAGATGGCCTTTGCCACCCGGAAAATGTCAACCTTTCGCTTTTGATCCAGATCATTTGGGTAGCACAGATTCTCCACTTTCGTGTTTGTCCTGATGTTGTCAGGCGTTATCAAAGTGTGTCTGTGAAATGTCATGTCACTTGTCACTTTTCAGATGTGTGCGCCACAATTTTTGATCAACAGACGATTAAAGCCTGGAAGGAGAACATTCCATCATCTCTGAAAAATACTCTTAAGACGTATATGAATGAGCGACATCCAGTAATGCCTTTAGGGGTGGCAGGCAACAGAATACCGAAATGTATACTGGACTCAAAATATATGACTGATCTTGATGAAATCTCTGATTCTCCGGATATAACAGAACATGATGAAAGTTCAGATTCTCCGTGGGGTTCCAGGCGAGCCCCGCCCGGGCTGCAGGAAAGCGTTTGTCACAAACTAAAAGCCTTAACCCTGGATAATACAGCTGGAAACAGAAACTCAGTTAGGATAATTAACGAGATGCAGAAGACGCCTGATGCGGTTGCTGGCGAAGGGGATGAAACTGAAGAGGTCGATGAAGGTTCAATTACTTCATCGGATCTTTTGAGCTGTGATAATAATAACGATGGATGGGAATGTGATCTCTCCGAGGTTCTCAAAGGTTATGATACTCCAGAGGTGCTCAAGGATAAACCAAGCAGTAGGAAAGAGCCTTTGTTGAACTTGACTGTAGAAATTATTTCGAAGTATCAAATCAAGCCGAACTCAATGTATTCATTTATTTGTGCACGGGAATTTCGAAGAGACGAGCTTCAAGGACATTTCCGACATTTTCATACTGAAATACATACTCAATTGAATGGATGGTTATTTCAAAGGTGCCCTATGGCAAATCAAGGCTGCTCATTTGGAATCCATAGAATGTTTCCCATGGATCACGATCATCGAATTGTGTTCAATAATGCTCTATCAACTTTCACTTACACATCTTCCCGACGACCGACTCTTTGGCCGAAACGTATTTTTTAACAAATAGTTATGACACCTAAGGAATATTTATCTAGTCCATCCCATTTCAATATTTTTTTTTTCTATAGATGCTCCTGATGAAAACTTACCCCTGTCTCTCATGAGTCTTCCCTTTGAGTTGCTTGTTAATATTACAAAATATCTAGACCCATTAAGGTATACAAATCTTCGATTTTTTAACATGGCCATGAATTGAGCATTGTCATACTGATAGCACTTGTGTATTTAGCTTAAATTCGTTGGCTCAAGTAAACCCTTTGCTTGAAGATGTATGTCTCGACAGACTCAAGCACCGTGGGATTGTGGTTTTGCATTGGGAGAAATCCACAGACAAACCAGGATGGATAATTAAAGAGCGTGTAAGCTATTCTACTTAATTAATATTGTAAATACTTGAAATCAATAGTGAAACCAGCGAATAAATGGTAAAATATTTTAGAAATGGATGTATACAGTATCATTTTCACCCATTGGAAATTGGGTGTTCGGTGATATTGGCAGAATGGCTAATCATATGAAAATATGTCCCTACTTTGACAGGTTAGTTTGAACTTTCCAATGCTGGAAATTGTAAATTAAATTTATGAAGTTATGAAAACCTAATTATGACTGTTTGATTTTCTAGGAACATTCCAACTCGAAAATTCGGTTATCATACCATCGATTTTCCGAGTAGTGAAGCTTTCAAGAAAAAATTGTGATATAACTATACGAAGTCAACTAATGCGTGCTTACAGGAACTATAAAACAATCAATAATCACAATAAAACAGCGAAGAAGGTTGTGTAAATGTTATTGTTGAATTAATAATAAAAGTACAGGATACTGACATTTAACTTTATTTTCGCCAGAATAATAACTAATTCGTTGACATTACCAATGTCAGGTTATAATTTTAGTCAAACAAAACTGTCTTGTGATACAGCTCTTCTACCACTATTCAAAATTATATGTACAAGTATGAATGTTGAACAATTAAGGTAAGATAAGACTAGGACAGAGCGTAGCGACTACCAACAATATACTACATTTGTATAAATTGAATCATTTATTGAGACGATAACAAGAGGATCAAAATGGGAACTATTTTAAAATAGTTAATTGTGCTCGCTGTGCAAAATCCTTTGTATAATTTATATTTATTCTGCCTTTGTATGTTTTGAATTTGCACCACTACATGCTTTACGGTTCTTTTCTTTCTCAGCTAGAGTTTTCTTAGACTCCGTATGCAGGTTATTTAAATCAAAGGCGTTAATCACATTTTCCTTGTTGAAATGGAATTTCGTTAATTTTCCATTATTATCCACCAGCGGCCTATACATTACAGGATTCCCTTCTCTGAAAAGAATGATGGTAGGTAGTTGCTTAGAAAACGATGAATCTGAAATTCTAAATTCTGCAGCGATTTCTGGAAAGCGACCAACGTCAACCTTTCCGAATTTTATGTTGTCTAGAGCATACCTACGAATAAATTAAAAATCATTAAACTTAGCTAAACACGTTTTTTCAATGATATTATTGACATTGAGAATTTAAAAAAGTCCTATTTACTTTTCCGAGAGTTCTGCAAAGACTGGAGCAAAGTTTACACATGATGGATTCCAAGCAGTGTAAAATTCAATTACCCACGCTGATTTCTTATCTCGAGAAATTTCTTCTTTGAATGTCTTAGTATCACGGAAATACAATATTTTTTGAGGACCAGAGTACGTCGGCTGAGGAAGCAATAATCCTTGTACTGGAATAAAGTAAATAGATAATACCATTTTATCATGTTATTCAACATATTAAAAAACTTACCAGTTACCATTTCACTTACCCAAAAAAAAGAAAAGGAATACAAGTCCATACGGTTTATATGTTAAAAACCACAGCACCGTGTTAGCAACTTTACAGTAGACGAATGCATTAGTCAAATATGACACGATGGACAGGGACCCAGTTTTTCTGGCCCGAATCATTACAATCATCAGTAGAAAAAACAGGATTTCCGTCTCCCGCATTTCAAAAGTACACTCACCGGAAAACACAACATCGCAAACCGGAGGAATGAGTTTACAAGCGAGGTAGGATAAACTCAAGATAAGATTAACGATATAATACGGATGTAATAATGTTTTCAGATCTTCTTTGGTCACTATCGCCATTTTTATGGTTGAAAAGGGGCAGTTCACAGTTAGTTAGTTCGATAGTATTACTCCTATAGTAGGACGAAGGGACGAACAATAAAAATGAAAAATTAAAAAATTCCAGATTACACCTTCACGTCCAGATTAATCGGTAGATATTCCCTTAGAAATGTTGAATGTAGTTGATTAAATTCGTTGTTCAGGGTTCCCTAACTGATTCGTCATGGGTGACGTGTCTGATTTCTACTGACTAAATACTACTGATGAGATCAATTAGTTTTTAAAGTAGTAACCTTTAAAACTCGCATATACTCGGTTTCTCAGTTTATCATTTTTGATTGTTGCCTGTAAAATAGTAAATAATAAATATTTCTTTATAGTATGCGGCACATCACAAAGTAAGTTTGTTAACTCTTGGGGTAGCCGACTTCTTCGAGATCTATGTAAACTTAAAGATTTATCAAATGTGCATCATCAGCAGAACCAGAGTTAACAGGATTTTCTCATATACTGGTTCGTGATTCGTGATGTATGATTTATTAAATAAATTACGATAAACGATGGAAATGGAACGGAGAAAAAAACTGTATATGTGATTTTATGTACATGTGTGTTCCGCAGTACAATAATGACTTATTTACATAATAATACAAGTATCCAGCCCAAACTCCAGCTAGAGCAAAGATTTAGCTTTCAACCTCGCGCAGAGCTCACTTCACCCAAAGTTTGGAATACAACAGTGCAAAAAGCCACTTGCTACGTTGCATTGCAGAAGTTGTAACGATCATTTTGTGTTCCTATTCCGTGCAAAAGCAAAGATATGTTCGGGTTCGGAGATGCATGCTGCATGTTCATGTATAAATCTCAAATGAGGCAGCGTCTACTACATACGACTGACAAAAAGCATCATTTATGGTGTTTTATGAAAACCTATAAATTATGGTTGGTTCAAATTTATAGCATTTCTATGTACACTGCGGTATTTACAAACAGTATTCGTTTGCTACTTTACTTCGTGGTTTTCTGTATGAATAATCATTTACCAGGCCTAATATGGGATAAGTGGGATTTTTCTCCTCAACTAGGGAAAACTTTCCGAACATAAGAGTGAAAGCATGAGATTTTATTTGTGAGTAAGATTTACATTTTAAAAGCACTTTATAAATCACTATTATTTCAGTAATATACACCAAGTGTGTTATTAAAGCATCTAGGGTGATGAGTAAAAAGAAGGGCAAAAATCATTATTAGAAGATGTACTATGTACTCCAATTACCAGATTTCTACGTAGTTATTTCTTTAATACTCATCATCATCAAAATCTGCGTCAGTTTCGGCCGTATCAGTTGCTACCTCTGCATAATCCCTTTCAAGCGCAGCTAGATCTTCCCGAGCTTCTGCAAACTCACCTTCTTCCATTCCTTCTCCGACGTACCTTTTTTTAAAAAAAATACATTGCACTATATATGACAACTTTGTAAAATAATGATCAAGAGGAAGATAGCTCAACATGTTTTGCTTTAACGTTCAAGGAATGAGTCATATTACAACGTTTTCTCAGAAATGTCTCCGTCTATCAACGGGGAACATGGTTCACTGGTAACATGACGAGGTCACCCGTCTTTGGCATCAGGATAGGAATAGAGCATGTCTGAACACAATTTTAGTTTGTAAATTAGCGCATCTAACCTTTTTTGGGCTCGCATTTGACCATTTGATTACTAGGGGAGAAACAAGCCTTGGTGATCTGCGCCACTGAAAAGTCTTCATGAAAAGCTCTATCCGATGAAATTATCGGAGCGTAGGTTGACAATGGAAAATGAATTCTTGGAAATGGAACTAGGTTGGTCTGAAATGAAAGCAATCCTTTTCTCTTTGAACATACATCCGGTATTGTTAATTCAACTGACATAAACTTTTCACTAATTTACTCAACCCCAACTCGTCTTTTTGACACCCACTTCCATATTTGTTTATCATATCGTTAAAATATAAGTATAATTTCATTTCATAGCAATTACAAACCCAACCAATTAGAATAGTTACGAAGCTTAGTTAGAACCTAATAGTAAGATTTGATGGTATGCGTTGTTTATACTTTATCTCGTTGAGTGACTAGGAGTCTAATACACATAATTCAAACTAAAAAATACTTCCAGGTATTTTCAAGTACATAGTAAAGTAATCTTCAATTAGGGAATATCCCACTCATGGTTTTCTATTATGTAGTACGATTTTCCATGAGTAAATGACTAAACAGGAAAAGTAAATCGTTTTCTCTAAATGCATGTTTTGATTTTGTATGGGTCTGCAATTCTGCATTTATTTTTTACATAGATACTTCATAATAACCACATAAAAACTTGACTGGATATGCATAAGCCAATTTAAATAAATTGCCTTTAAAAATTGCTAAATTGGAGTATGTGTACGCCTACATTCAAACATCGCTTTCAGGCAACGTGTTTCGATAAATTTTAAAGGCAGTGTTCTCATCCTTTCTACAAAGCGAGCGCATATATTTCTAAAACGTTTCTACATCTGTAAATGGGTATTGCAAAACAGTTTACTCGTAAGTATATTATGGCTGTACACTAGACTAGTCTACAGTGAGTCAAAATACGGTCGACTGCTTAAAAATTGGCAGATATAGGATATACGCTCATTAGTGCAACAAAGAGTGAACAACTTCACACGTTGGAGTTTGTGCACACCAGTTTGAACTCGTATTTCTAAATTTAACAGGCCATGTGATTGGAAAATATTAGACTAATTGTGAACAACGCGTAAAACAATAGGCCCACTGTAGTTTCATAGATAGACACTCACACGTGTTTTCACTGTGAAAAGTTCTTGCAGCCACCTTTGTTATCTGACGTGTGAAAAGTTTATCCATGCGTAGATGTAAGCACAAATGAGCAAAAAAATTCCATGTATGTATGTAACCCAGTATAAAGTACGTGTTTGCTCAGCTCACCTGGTACTCATTTAAATCAACATTGAGGGCTCCATCGAAGCGTAAAGATGCAGTAATTGAAGACACAATTTGCCCAATCATTCTGTTCAGATTGTTGTAACTTGGTCTTTCGATGCTCAAATTTTTCTGACATATGTCATAAATGGCCTCGTTATCAACCATGAAGGCGCAATCTGTGTGATCAATTGTTGTGTGGGTCGTTAAAACTGAGTTGTATGGCTCGACAACGGAGGTTGAAACCTAAAATACAGAAGCATGCACATTTCATTACATTATCATTACGAAGTCATATCATATCCGGTTACTGCAGTTCCATGCAGAGATACAGAGAGACGCTGTTGCTCACCTTGTAATTGAAACCCTTCACACATTCATACCCAATGACATACTCGTTATCTCTGAACAATTAACAGTAATCGCTCCACAGATCAGTAACAGGTAGCTGAAAAGCTGCTGACGTTACATGATTCGCCGCCTTAATGAACGTCAAGCTATGTATGCGGCGACAGATAAGCCGTGACTGTGACGGTATGATAATGAAAATCTCATTTGAAAAGCATTAAGACTTGCTTTTCTACAAGAGAATTCTAAAGCATGTTAGTAATATGAGCCTGTTAAGTGTTCATTGAAAATATGGGATTAGGTAGAACATGAACAGAATTCCATTATCGTGCCAAGAGCATCCTCTTAAGTAGGCTTTACCTGCGGTGCAGGGTACACAGTGAATTCCAACTTGGCCTTCTTTCCATAATCAACAGCCAACCTTTCCATGAGCAAGGATGTAAAGCCAGATCCTGTACCACCTCCAAACGATCTAAAAATGAGGAAACCCTGAAGTCCTGAGCACATATCCGACAGTTTCCGAATCCTAATGAGGCAATGAAAATACATGAAAGCTTCTGCACGGTGGACACAGCCGGAATATAAAGATTCGTTAATTCACAGTTTTCTCATCAACTTCTGAATTCGACTTTTTTGATCGTCGTTTTCCAACACTGACAGATTCAGCACGTGAGCTTCACCCGATAATTAGGTTTTCTTTTCGTTTCCAATTTCACTATGCATTTTTATTTACCGGTCTAGAACAACGTCCACAATTTCCTTGCCGCATGTATAATGTCCACGGGCGTAATTATTGGCAGCATCTTCCTTGCCTGTCAGCATTTGATCAGGGTGAAAAAGCTGCCGGTATCTTCCCGTTTTGATTTCATCTGTATTAGCCAGTATAATTTTGAAATAATTACTTCATTGCTGTTTTCTTCAACATCCAAGCATTAAAATCAAGTTATACATCGCAAACAAGCAGGTAAACTAAGTTATACACGGAAGATACTCCATCTTCTTGCAAATGACTACGTGCCAATTTTACTTTTCCTTGGAGTAGCCCATCTCAGTAATTTTCTTTTGGCTGAGGCAGGATAAAAGTTGGTAATGTGATATTAATGTAGTAAGCTTGGTAGAGAAAGGGGAAATTTGGGTTTTATGTGGCTTCGTCATTGTCTCTTCTCAGTTGCAAAACTCAGCTTATTACTTTATTGTAATCATGTTGCAGACTAATTATACGTAACCACGAAGGGAAGAGCACCCAGTGAAATTTCATTTTATTTTCCTCCTCTTGCGAAACATCCCCGCGTGTATGCTTTCCTTTCGGTAAAATTTGATTGTCATCGTGTAATTAGAGTGAAACGAACAAAACTTTGTAAAATCAGAGTTGATATTATGTGGAGTTGTAAGTAAATGGAAAATTAACTAGTTTTCTAGTAGTTTCTCTTAGCACTTGAAATGAGATGTTCTCTTGTTGAGGAATGACTATTGGATTTTATTAGAGTGAATTAAAACATCCTCGATGAGGTGGAATATGCGATCATGTGAAAATTTGTTGTGAATTCTACAACCAGCTACATACTTAGCAAAGTTGGTCCTACAGGGGAAAGTGGTTTCCACAAGTATGATAATTGAATTGAACCTTCCTCACAATGGGTAATATATGTTAGAAAAGTGATACCAGGTTGGAATTGCGAAAGGACGGGTTCGTAGAGAAATTTGAGTCCTGCTTGAAGCTCACTTTCAAGAATTTCATTAATGGTTTCCAACATGCAAATACGTAACCTCATGTATTGTGAGCTTCATTAAATTGCAATGAAAGAGTTGTGTGACTACAAAAAACTCATACCCACAACTGATGGCTCCAGATCTATGAATATTGCCCGAGGTACATGTCTCCCTACGCTAGTCTCGCTGAAAAATGTATTGAAGGAGCTATCAGCAACGCCAAGCGTGGTATCTGATGGCATCATACCGTCCGGTTTAATACCGTGTTCCAGGCAGTACAGCTCCCAACAAGCATTCCCCATTTGAACACCGGCTTGCCCGATGTGAACGGATATTACTTCGCGCTAATGATAGATGAAGAACATGCATTTTAATTACGGTTCTATAATCTTACGGACTACTCTGTATGCTAGATGCGTTCAAAACTTTTTATCTTGTAGTTTTCACCATTCTTTAACTGGATATAAAACCTCTCCAAAAACAACGAGTATGAGTGGATTTGGGTGGGGTATTAGGTACTTTAAGAAGAAAAAATTACAAATGCTGACTCTGTCCACAGGCACTGACAAACTGTGAAGAAAAATACTTTAAGGTTTAAATCAATCGTACATTGTAAAGGAAATGCGTGGTTATTACTTCAGAGAATCATGAATTGAAGACATTATTGCATGAAGTAGGTTATTAATATATGACAAAAGTAATTAGTGAGAAAAAAAGGATTGTACACAAAGGTCCAAGCATATCACACAAAGGAAGTGGAAATACAACCGTTGGTAATCTAAAAGTGCATTAAACAGAAGCAAAATCTCATCAACAAGCAAGTAATTACATATTATCTACCGGAAAAAACCTCCATCAACTTACTCTACGAAGCGTAAACAATGTATTGTATGACCACAGCTGCACAGTGACATTTCCTTCGTATCATGCAATGCATTACTGCAATTCTAAAACACTTGGATGGATGTCTCTGCTACAACGGTATACAGCGTTGATATGAATCCAAATTGACGGCTGGAAATTAGTAATCCCAAAATCCCAATTCCATATAAAATATGAATTTTGGTGATGCGTAATGGCTGAAGTGTCCTTCTTAGCAAACTTTTTTATGCATAAAGCGAATCAATTTATTTATTATCCTTTTATTTCAATACTATTTCTGATGTCTTCTCGAAAAAACTGTAATTGAGCTCATAACAATTTTTTGTCTTCAGACTCGGCGAATTCTCAATTCTCCTAACCTCACAGCGGCTTTATCTACAGCTCCTATGCGTGCTTACATGTTTTTAGTAACCAAAAATAAGTCACGAAGGAATTACAGAAACAAAACTGCTGATCCGATCATTAGTTCGTAACTAATTTCCAGCTTGAATGTGTAGGAGCGATTTCTTCCAATATATTCAACGATAGTATCCTCATTTTCATAGACTAGAACTTTTTACAATGTAATTGGGTTTCTGCTTTGCCAGTTGCTTCTAGGTTGGTCGCTGGTAGTAAGTCTCGGTAAACTCGGATAATTGGAATCAAAATAGTAACTTGAGGATATTAGAAGTACAATGTAAACACCCATTATCCATTAATGTTTACATACTTGGCTTAGCTGGGTGGGTGTCCCAGAATAAATTGTTATGTCATTCATTCATTTATATTCTACTTGCCCCCCTTTCCAATTACCAAATCTGTTGTTTATGAAGCTGAGATGTTTTGGCAGGAAGACTATTTATATGATTGAAGCATTGGAACTCTGTGTTATGAAATATCACATTAATTAGTAAAGCACGTTTACACCACATTAACAAAATGCATTTTGGAAAGAGGTGCCATGTTGCTACGAAAATAAACCTTAATTAGAAGAGAGAGAAAATATTCTGTAGACTTATTGTTTTTCCAAGTTGTATCTCCATGTTTGAGAATAAAAGAATTCGATCGAACATTTTGTACTGGATGAGACAATCTGAAGGTAATCTTTACTTTAATGTCAATGTAGCTTTATTTAATAACGTAATCATGTCAAAGATTGGTTGTAGTAACGACAAGCTTCGTCTGACTTTTCTAATTTACATATAAATATAAACACTAGAATGTTGGTATAGGTTTTATACCTCGTGTTCAAACTTACGACGACAAACATTCTCTGCCTAAATAATTTTCACGAATTGAGTTTGCCACAATGATTACATTTACAACGAGCAACTGCTCATTGTGTAGAGAAACGGAACGACAATTTATTTTTATCCGTCTGACTAAACAAGCTTGTTTACATTAAAATTCTGTAATTGGACTAAGAGAAGACATTGATATGCATCTTCCAGTGTCCTTGAGCTTTATTCCGTTCTAGTATGTGACGCAGTGTGAATTTATTATTTTATTTATTCACGACAACCAGCTCCCCCGACCAGGGTCATTATGATGGCTTGACTTTTAAAAGTAATGTACAGTTTCGATAATTTCGTGCAATCTTAGATAAAATTATAAAAATTTGGTAAGTTTATGACAAGTTAAAAGGTTAAAAATACTGAGCATTTAAGACAGGTTTAAGTTAAAAGTTTATCTTCCAGTTTAAAATTAGTAAAATATGAGAATTATTTAATGTCTATATCGGTTTTAGACTGTTTTGCATTTGGCTCTTCATCATCATCTTCGCTACAATCTTCATTTGCATAAAGATGTCCCGAGCCTCTTTTTACGGAAGCACGGAGTTGTGTAGGTTGTCTGGAAGAGCTGCTTTTTGCAGAGGTAGCTGGTTTAGCAGATATCGAAGTTGAGGATGACTGCAATTCCAGGACTGATACCTGCTTACCTGGAATTCTGCATATAACATGCGATTTTCGATTGTCATAATGTTTTAAAAATTGAATTTCTTATTTATTTATTGAAAGGCCATCGAGAAGCTACTAAAGCTAGTATTTTCCTGAGTAGTACTTAAGTTAAAATGAATCATGTCCAACATTTTAAACATTTTGAAAAGTTTTCGGGTGTAATTGGTGTAAATAACAAAATGACTTAAAGAAAGCAATCAATCATCAGTAACCTTGTAATATTAATATTATACAGTAAACGCAAGTAAAGGTGGTTCACAGTTAAATTCTCATAGAGTTCAACAAGTAATTAATAAGTCGGAGAATGTACTTACTAAAATGTATATGTATCCTTTCATAAAGATAATTACCATGAATTCCGAGACTAATGTATATTAAACCACAAACGTGGCGTATACTTAGAATATATAATATAAATACGAAGTATATAATATAATATAATATGTATCGCCGAAGTATGCAAACCATAATATAAGTTTAAGTTATGCAATCAAGATAATCCGTGTGAAGTATGCATATGCTTATACTTCATAATTCCACGCAAGTCTCTTCGCCAGTCGTTTTACTTTAGACTAGGTATCTAGAAAATTAATAGCCTTGGTAGTATTACTGCCCTTATTCATGATTCGCCCTCATTATCTGTTTGCAGTTGTGGTAAATGTGTGTGCATGAGCCCACATTAAATTAAACTTTCCTTGGTGGTAATTAACCGAATGAAAGCCTTCTCATATAATCATTAGTCAAGATGCAAAAATGTATCCATTTAGTTACCTACGCACTTATGAGCATTTTTATTCACATGCCAAGCTTATTAAATTCTCCTATCTTCCTACCTCTTGCTGTTTTAACGTAACCGTTGGTGTGATTAAACCACAGATAGAGTCATACGCGGTTTTATTTTGTTTCTCCATGCTGGATGTTTACAGGGTTATATTATAATACACAAGATCAAGTTTCATTATCCAATTTCTTATAGCAATATTTACTACAAAGTACTCAGTCTCCTCTCCGAAATCCGTATAAATGCTCGAGAGATAGTTTCAGTGTATCTCTATATTTCCCCACCTAAGCCACCCTACCGCCTCCATCACCACAATCTTCTCTTTATGAGTAGGACGACAGCTTCAGGGGATTGCAGACAAGTCGCAAAAATCCACGCATATGTAAATGTTTCATCTTCAATGACATACAAGTCTTAGAGATTTCTTTAATCTCCCAACGTCTCAATCTCGACCTAACCTAATACTAACACAACTTAACTAAATGCTAACTAAATATAAGAGTTACTGGCACACGGAGAGTACAATTGCAATCTGTGAAATTTACTTGCTTCAGATAAAATGCTTTCTGTTGAGTTATATTTATCATTCACAGCCGTAGGGCTGCCCCGTCCCCGTCTGTCCGCTGTCAGTGTAACAACTTCTCACATAACCTGTCCACCATACATGGCAGTCACTGCTTGTGAAACTCTAGCCAGACACACAACAAACGCGACCAAAGTACATATTTGTATGTGTGCGTGTGCTTTTGATTATTCCTAGGGAGAGAGAGTGACGAGCTGTAAAGAGGAGGAGGGAAGTAAGCAAGAAAGCTCTTCGACTACTGCTAACGCTAACAACCTCCAGAGTTTGGAGAAGAGTAGAGGAAGCTGTAAAAAGCAAGTTGGAATCCCAGTCTCTGGCTCAGTTTCATGGGCTCGTTCTCTGCGAAACAGTCTTCTTGTGCCGGCATCCATCTCTATCTCTCTCAGAGTTGCTAAAGTTTTCACCACTTTAGGCATTCTCGGTCTCAAATAGCACACAGGAAGTATAATAAAAAAACTTCTCTCTTTTACCCTGTCACAGGCTTGTTCTCTTTCCCAGTTGTGCAATAACTATAATATATTTTGCCTGTTTGCTTTCCCTCAGTGAGAAAAAGACTTTCACCCTTTCTGCTTGAGAATTTGCTCACTCGCTCTGTTTCCCTTTACCCTGTGGAATAATACGGAACGTTGACGAATAACTTGATACTGGGTGATATTTCATCTTCAATCACGACTTCGTGAGCTGCTCGTAATTGCAGTATCATCGTCCCTCTTACCACCGTAAAAAACACGCCGTTTTCATCTACCAATTTTTCCATCTTGAGTTGAGTCAAAAGAAGCCCTTCAGCTTTCAAGGTAAGAGAAAGGAAATGCTGAGTTTTTTTTGTTCAAAAAAGCATCATCATACAAAATTGATTATCATTCTAGCTTAACTGCAAAAAAGCCAAAAAGACGCTTTCATCTGTAAACACTTATTATTCACATGAACTGAACGCAACTATTTTTATGTTGGGTTTCTCCCTAGTATACAATTTCTACATTCATTTTCAAGCGCAATTGTTGAAATTGTTCATTTTTATCAGAATCCCCCTCTCTTTCGAGCACAAGTGGTGTTCAACAAGTTTTGACAGGAGAAAGGCATCCTTTTTGATATGTTGCAATCAATCTAATGTCCACTCGGAGCTTTGCCACTGTATTCACGTAGGCTATTAGAAAACCTGCTGTCCCCCTTTTATCATCATCATCATATTTTCCTTCTTTGTCATGTACGTGTAACGACCATGGTGAAACTCAAATAAATGCGGGTAGGTAGTAGGTACAATATAATCTTCAGCGAGACAAGAGAAACATTCATATATGTAGTGTGGCATTTTTCCTGATGATGACAAGCTCATTTCAAGAGGATTCGCACTTGCCCCATTTTATTTGTACAGATAGAGAGGATGGGACCACTGCGGTTTTAGATTACGACAAGTCGTCGTCGCTCTTTCGCTCATATATCATTAGTGATGGCGGACACTTGCATGTAATTCTAGAAAACGCTAACCAGTCCATTCCTTTTTATACATCATTTCTACAATTTTTTTAGAACACAACACGTACACTGTGTGATAATGATAAATGATAAAAATAATAATAGCTGTGGTACATACGACATTGTTATAGTGTACTACAATATAGAGCATCGTACACATATTTCCTTGACTTTTCTACCAGCAGACTCGTGTACTTTTCTCATAATTTCCATGTTTCGGCTGTGGCAAACCGAACCCAACCGTAGTGCTCAAATTTACTATATATTTCTTCCTCTGGGAGCTCATATGGTGTTTACAAGATCAAATTTGCTGGCCAGTTCCATATTTCCATCATGGTCACTTGGTTTACTATCGAAAAAGTCTAATCTGCTAATAGGATGACGACTCTAGTTTGGAGAACAGATGAGTAAAGATGGAAATAAAATGAAAGTGAATACGAAGCTGGTCTGGGGCAGACAGTTGTTGTTTGTTGTCATTACAAACTAGAACAGCGTAATTACGATGTCATTATGAGTACTTGTGCTTAGAGGGGAAAGCAAATATGGTGGTGGATCTATTCGAATCCCTCGACTTGGCGAAAATATATAGCTGTATTTGATTTCAGCTTAAGATCTTATTTTTATCCATTCCTGATAGCTACATGTGTTTTCTACCAATTTTCCGTTCATTGAACACAACGGAGAGTGGGATCCTAAGGGAATTATTGATCATATAGGTTTTGATATTTTTCATTCCAAAGAATACTTCTTCCTCGTACAAAGACCAAACTTTAGCTGTCGGAGAAAGAATACGGGGCAAGGCTTAGATTCACATTATTAAGTCTTGTAATGCCAGAAATAGAATTGCATATGCATTTATCAAAGTGGCAAGATGGGAGCTGAACTATACTTGTTATGTAGCTAACCATTAATTTAAGTGGGTTCTTTTCTTGGCTTACTTGGGGAAAGGCAAGATCAGAAAGTACTTTATCCAAACGTTAAATCACATTCGGAGATAACATACATTCATGCATATGTAGCTGTACGTACGTATAGTTTATGTTGAAAGCGGCAATTCTATTTTCGTAAACCTTTATTTGGGCAGTGATTCCCTGAACCCACTAATATTTTTCTCCAGATGTATAACTTATACTATCCAGTATGTGCTGGGTATGGTCAAGTTTGCTTGTCCAAGAGAAAACGAAGTTGTTTCATGGGCCGTGTTTCTTTTCACTCTGTAGAACTTACACGGCATGACCTCTCCACCATAAATTCTAATTCTTGTATCTCATCTATCTTCCCTTTTTTACTCCACTCGGCTATTTCACTGCCAATTGTCATCATCATCGTTTTTCCTGTCTCTATTAGTTCTTAGAACAGGAGAGCTGGATTATAGTAATAAACGAGTTAGGGAAGACGATAAGAGGCAACAAAGTCAGGGCTTGTGGGTGGATAGTCGAGCAATAAAACATCCTGGTGGGGTGAGTGAGTCAGTTCAATTCACTAGCGAGAAAATCTTCCGGGTTGTTGCGTTCAAAATAAATGATATGAGTTGATGGAGAGGAAGTTGCAAATTGTGAAATTATGAATAATAGAAATGTATAAATGGAAAAATGTTTTTCATCACAGCATTCATTATAAACCCTTTTTCGTAGAAAATAAAGGCTAAGACCTTTTATTTTAGGTCATAGCGAGTTTCATACCCTATTTCTGAAAAGTAGACGTATAACATGCCACTTTCATGAGTTGCAAATAGCTCTAAAATTTCTTTGAAACTGCTTTGAACGTTCAACTTTCACCATATTGGCGGTGTGCGATTCCAGCTATTTTTCGCAATCCTCTTGCTTAAGGACAGAAAAAGTTTAAACGATGCTTAAAGTTTGGAAAATAATTAAAACGACTTCATTTAGGCTATCACCTTACTTTTATTTTGACATGGTGCATGTCGTTATGCGTCATCCTTTTTCTCCTAAGGTGTATTAATTTTTAAAATGTCTAATGTAGAGGCATAATGTGACCTCTTCAAAGAGTTTCCGTAGAAAGGGGAATAAGACCGCAAACTATTAACAGTCATGTCATGTGTGTTTCACAATTTAAATTTAATTGATAATGCAAAGGACAAGGTCAGCAAGCTATACGTTTTGTTTTATTATTTTATCTCATATCATTTTCAACTTCAGTTACCCGACTTCCTAGAATAACTTGCGTACGAATGCATTTTCTCATCAAAATACTCAGAATTTGTGTTACTATTCATGCATTTGAGCAGTGTTACCTTGTAGTCTACTACAGATATTAACTCGTGAACATGCGTATAGTTTGAGTAAAAGATATGTACGTATTCACAAGACAGTGGGCAAAATTTTCTTAAAATGTCGAGTGTAATGGAGAATGATGAGTACGTTCTTGAATAACTCGCATGTTGATGGCAGCAAACTTTCTTTCAAGATGACTTTCCATCAACGAACATATAAGGCGCAGAATATTATTCTCATCTGTATGTACATTCTGTAAGTGCAAAGAAAGGCATGATGATGAACTCAACTTGTTTTCTGATGATCACCACCATCATCATAATATTGATGACATGATGCTGACAGGGATTCCGCCATTATTTTCTTCTCCTTCGAGGTATCCTTTTATCCATTCAAGCATAATTCAATGAGGTTTTCTTCGTTGAGAAAACCTACAAGGAAAGTAATTTAGGTCGAGGTTTCTTTCTTTTCAACCCATCCCAAACCATAATAATGATATGCTAGCGTGCTCGTCATTTGATGTATTGGCAGCGTCTATAGCCAAAAGAAATATCCCCATTTCTGTTATTGTATTTCACCGACTTTCCTGTTATTCTTAAATATGCATACATATTATCCGAATTGGAATTTTTTCTATTGGCATCTCATCCATTCTATAAAGGAAACTTACATTTCCATAACCATTGAAAATTATATAGAAAATTATCACCCGAAGCGTTCTTCCGATGGGGTTCGCACCATCCACTCAGTATTTACATGAGACATGTGCAAAAAAAATCCAATCTAATTTTGCATAAGAAAATGTTCTTATCATGGGCTAAACTTGGGTTTCGAGAAAATTATCATCTCTGAAGGAAAACTTCCTCCATCACCACACTTGCTACCACCAACCAAACAATGTATTCACTCCATCCTTCCAAGTTAGTTCCGAATATCGCACATGCTAGTCATAAACATCCACGTGGAGGGTTTTTACGGTTGCCAGTACTGCATATTGTATTATCTTGCATATTACATTATTGACTGACGACGCAGCTGTGTGGTAGTCGAAAGCTTATTTTCCACCGTCTCTTCCTGTAATGGACTTGGGAGAAGACCAGTTTGAAATAGTAATCGGGAAAGGAGTGGCATCATTTTCTTTCACTACTTCAAACAGGATATCCTACAGCTTTGATGGTAGTAAAATGTTGGAAAATTACTGTAGAGCTCATAAAAAGAATCGTTATGTGTGCGCCTCAAAGTAGAAAAATGTTTACGGTGTGATAGGAAGTTAATAAAAAAATACATTATAATATACCATAATATATGTATGAAGACACACATATCACTCACGCCTTAATATCCGCCCATCAAACATACATTTTTCACAAAGTAAGTGCGGCTATGGTTGGAAAAAAGGACGAGACAGCGGCCAGGATTTGTTTGTGTTATGGTATACAAATCATATTTTTTTACTTTCACTTTGCAGCTCTGCATATTGTACGCCTTTTTACCCCTTTGTTTATAGATCACTGATTAATACAATACTGATCATGCAAAATCATGGAGCAGTAGTAAAATCCCTTGATGGATTAAACACAAAAGGATCAGCAAGTGTTGTTCCTCAGGGCATGTCTGTCAAATTGAACTTTTCTGATTTCCCCTGGCAAAGTTTTGTACGCCTTGTCCATCCCCTGTCTTTGTTCTTTTCACAGTATTTATTCTAATGGCGCTCCATGTCCCACGCAAATTATGTACATTTCCAAAAGTGCGAGTGGTTCGTACAATTCGGCAATTGAATTTATCCAGAGGGGTGATGGTGAAATGCAAACTAATGTAAAAATGATGAAAGCATCTTATTCTCATTATGTCTTGCATAAAACATCACTTTTGAAGGTTAACGCGACTACGTCGTGGTACAGGTACACTCATTATCATTCAGTCAGTGAGCAGAATTGGAATTGTGAAAGTAGAGAGGATTCAAGATTTACTATAACTCTCGCATTTCTCCATCCCGTCATCAACATTGGTGTGAAAACGAATGAAAGTATCAAATATTTATAAGGGCATTAGGCGAACCTCTAGTGGCTCTGCATGGTGAGGTGAACTACAAAACGTATAAAATTTGAAAACAACTCCTGATTATACTTTTCCCTCTGCAAGTGACAATACTTGTTTACCTGCCAGCGCTCTTATTTTGCTCAGATTAGGTCCTTCGCTGAATGTGTGATGATTGCATAAACACAGTGTCTTTGGTGACTCTTCCAGTATCCTGTTTTCATAATTCATAGTTGGAAATCGGATTCAGTAATGGGAAAAATTCCTTGATGGATGCATCACGTACAAGAATATCTTTTACAGAGCGAGTAATAAACACTCTGGTGGGCATATGAGCTTTTGAGAATAATAAAACTCCGCTTCAGCTGAAACTGATGAGAGTGACTGAGAAGAAAATGAACTTTTTTATTAGAAAATCTCCATTTTAGACGGTTGCCATTTGATTTCGATTGTTAGATTTATAGCTCCTATAATTTGTTGGGTATATAATATAAAGAACAAGGTACTTTTATGTATATACCTTCGCATATATTCATATATTTCATATGACTGGTCCTTATATAGGTGTATTATACTGCAATCATATTAGCGGAAACAATCGTTTTCTTGATTCTCTCATGCTTGAGTATAGATACGTATGTTAGGCATGGATAGAGTTTATTTCATCTTACATAATATTTTGTTTCACTCTGTCTGTTATTGTCTCTCGATTTCAAAAGGATTTTCGATGGAATCTAAAATAAGCCGTTTTGACATTTGATGATATTGTCACTCGACTCCGATTTAATAGAGATGTATATACGATGATAAGCACCTTACTGAAAATACACCCATTACGATCTTTACAGTGAATCATTATTCCTCTCAGAATCGATTGTGCTTCACCGTCCAAAAGGCTTTATATCTTTTCATATTTCATGGGGAAATATGAAATTTTTGTGTATGATAACACTTTAGCTATGATTTTCTTTTCCTGGAAGATATTATTATTACAATTATTTTTTCTTCTCTCCATTTCGCACTAGTTTTCACACAATATATAAAGTAAGTAGACTGATGGCGATATTATTTACCGTACAGCTAATAGAACTAATTAAAGAATAGTTGAATGATACTGTTTGAATGCCTAAATTTGTTGAAATAAATTCAATGGACGACCTAAACTTTCATGTGAAGATTTCTCTTGTTGTATTTATCTACGCTTTGCATTTGCAACTTGTTTACTTGGCATTTACTTCACAACGGTAGACAATTTCAGGATCGAGGTGAGATCGAAGTTATTTTTTGATGTGCCTGTATACTTCTGTGACAATGCCTACTGCTTCAGGCTGCTCCTTCGTCACGTAGTGATTGTTCTTGTGGGTACATGCGGATTCCCTATAAAACTCTGTTTCTCAGTATCACTGCATTGTCATCTGATGATCAACGAGGAGCTCAGAGAGAGAAACTTTCATTTTCTTCGCTGTGTGTGGATTCCTCTTCCGAAGAAATCTCTTTAGGCAATCAGAATCAATTCTGTGTAGTTGCTGAGAGGATATGAAAAGAAGTAAAAGGAAAGAAAAACTTTTTGAAAATTTTTCATCCTTCTTCCATGAGCCACAGCTGAATTCATCCAAATATGCTCCCATTTCATGCTATATACATGTATATTAAGCAATACAAGACTTTCCATCATACTTATAGATAAATATGTATTCCGACAAAAAAGTATAAACATAATATCACTCTTTATCCTGAGGAAAATCCTTTTTTCTTTTCATTTCTGCCAATGAGAAATCTCAGGATTTACAGCTAAGTAGATTTTTGAAGCTGGAAACTTGAGTCGTTGTGTTGGTAGAAAGATTTTAAGTTGCCCCATTCACGGTGTAGCTTCCCCTCCCTCCGTTGTTGACTGAGTGAGTGATGATGAAGCACATGTGAAAGACTATAGCATGCTGTGATGATAGCCGTTCCTTTTCAATTTTTATGATGGTTACTAACTGTCAGCAATGATGGTTTAGCCAGAGAGACAGGAATTTTGGATGGATTCATAACAGAAAACGGAGTAAATGGTCTACGGGGTCTACTTTGTTCACGAATGATAAAGGAGTCCTCACTTCTAACTCTTACTTCAAGATTATTGCAAAGCCTGCTAGTCTTTTTTTCTAGTTCTCCTCCTAGAATTCACTGTCTCCTTCCCCGTCCTCTATTTTTCCTTCCCTTGTCCTAAACTCGAGCACTTAAAGTCATCTTAAAGGATTTCAGCGTCGAACTTGTGAGTCGCCATCCATTTTTTCGTAAAAAAAATGACTCACTTGCCGACCCACTCAGCCAAAAAGGAAGAAAAGTTACTTCTTTGATATAAGCAGTATTTTAGAGATGTAATATCCTATTCTGGGCAATAACAAGGGAAATTTCTCGTGGGAAGAACTCGCTCAATAGGTTTCCAAAAATGGGTGTCTTTTAAATCATACATGTTTCCAGAGACCTTTATGGTCGTACTTAGTAAAGTGGTACAAGTTTTGATGATCATAGCGCTTCGCTTCGTTGATATACGACAAAATGGCAAAGTAGGCAAAGAAGGGGAAGCACCGGGGCAAGAGGGCAGGGAACGGATAGACGCAACATTTCCTCAGAAAAAATGAGCTTTTCCTGCTTTTACTCTATATGAGAATGCGAAGTAGCCACTCGACGCTACCAAACTCTAGAATAAAAGTAAGAGACCAAATGGATTTCTCTGGGAATCTAACTCAACACTCAACCTTGCTGTGATCCCAAAAGTGAACTTGCTTTTTTGTGGATGTTACATGGAATGTTCAAATTATGTAAAGCATACACACTTTGCCATCCAATTAGTCGCGTTTAATTGTTAAAATGGAATCAATGTAAATATCCTAAAAAAATAACACTATGAACTTTTTTCCGGAAGGATGCACTAGACAGAAAGGTTTAGATTCATCTTAGATGTAAGCTTTCTATGCTTGTCTTTTGATTAAATTTGGACAAGCTAAATTTCACATTTCAATTTTAATCAAATCAAAAGCATTATCTACTCAAGTCTTCTCTTCTGAAAATTTTCGCTTTTCGAAACAAGAGGCTATGTACTCAAGAGAGAATGAGAAAGCGGTGGAATATAATAAGCACTTGCAGGAAAGTCAACTAAAGTTTTTCCCCCTCTCTCTCTCATCCCAATACATTTCTTTGCCTTTGTGTTGTCGTCGCTGGGAAAAAGTTTATTTCCAATGAGGTCATGCAGCAACGGCAGCCGCACGAGTTTCGCATTATACTCACTCTATTTGTTTCCTGTTAACAGACATTCGAATTTTAATGCGTATGTGTACATTTCACTGCACATTGTGAGCAGTAGGTCGCATATAATAAATACAAACCACTATAACACATCTCATGCTTAAATGGGACAACTTTTGAAGTTTTAGTAAGCATAAAATAGGCCACATAACACATCTCTCTGGATATCCGGAAAATCTTGCTTGTGTATGGGTAACTATAAAATTTCTATGTGCGCTAGTTGTATATCTCAATGTACAATGGGGTGGTTTGCTACGTGGAATAGAATGGATTTCCATTTAAAGCCCTTTGTTTTGTATTATATTATGAGGAAACAAGAAAGGGGTATTATCATCCCATATCGAGCCAAGTAATAAATTGAGTCTGTTCCTGGTTCACGAGTAGCTTCTGAAACAGCAGTAAATTGTAATGCATTCGCTTTATTCAATCCGTTATTAGATTCATTTATATATTTTATATATGTTGGAAATGTCGAAGTGAGTTTTCCTCAATGGCAAAGTGATAATGATAATGATATGACTTTGAAAAGGGGCTGGTGATTTGTGACATGACGTAACAACGACATAACGCTCTGATATAATTAAGTACACTCGTGAAAAAAGTGACTTTTTGAAAAGTCTCCTTCTCCTTGCCATTTCGAGGACACAAATGTATTGTTTCAAGTTATTTGAAAAGTTCCTTTTTTATTAATGGCTTTCCACTTGAGGTACAGGTTCGCTATGTAGTATACCAAATAGTAAGTTCCACTAGGATAGTCAAACTTGGATTTCCCTCTGCTATTACCCATTCAGTAAATCAGTTAAGAATGGCTTGCTAATACATAGGTATGCAGTTGAAGTAGCCTTTAGCTGAAGTTAGCACTTAATTGGTTATTTTTGGACTGCTCAGGACCTTGAAGGAATGATTTTCACGAATTTCACGAAGACAAAATATCAGCCTATAAATGAAATTTGGACCTTCGAGTAGATTCAGTTCAGTACCAACTGACCGACACTAACTAAGAGATGATTTGTTAGTAATGAAAAAATATCAGTGTCAGAAGCCATTGCATGCATATTTAATTATATTTAAGCTATAAAAAATTTCTTACAATAAAGATGCATAAAAATGTACGCGTTCATTCATGCTCCTGCAAATAATACTTTGCAGTTAACGAAATAATGCTTCAGGTGCATGGAAAATGCTTCAAATTTGTAGCCGAGCACTAACAATAAGTAAATCACTAATGTACTTCCAGATTATCAGCTACACTACACTACTACACTAATTAAATTAATAGGTTGTAATTGCAACCTGCTAAAAAGGGAAGCTAGAGTGCTTGGCTGACTGGAATGTGATGGAAGTGTTAAAGTTTCACACAAATGATGTTTCTTAACTAAACAAAATGCAAGTGCAACATGCTTGCAGTATGTATATATGCATGGCTGCAGCCCTGTAAATTGACACTAAAGTTGTTTACTTCTCTCCTTTTGTCGGTAGCTTTGAAAGCTATTTAATGTTTTGGCGAAAGATCTAATTACATTTTCCAATGATATAGAAAAATGTAAATTAGCATTGTCTGTACTTTCTCCTTTACTCCGTTTTCCAGCCTGTCTAATGGATCTAACACTTTTGACAGTTGTTCCTCGCATTGAGCATTAAACACAGACTTTTAAAACAGCACTCATCAGATTACGGGCTTGGTTCACAGGAGCACTTGCCAAATTGAAAGTTTATGAAGGAATAAAAAAGTTTATGACATTACCAGATTTTTTCTCCATGATATAGAATCATCTTGACAGGTGGAATTGGAAAGCTGCCGAAAATTCTAGATCTCTGTGAGAGGAGAAAAAATTTCGATCACAACTTGGTTGCGATTCAATTGCCGTTTTACTATCAACCCTGTACATTTGCATAAATAATACATTGAGATTATTCAGGTCTTGGAACAGCCTACTTGGGCTTTATACAAGAAAAAGGAGAGACCGAACTAGGCGTGCAGTCAAAATGCACTGTTTATGTATTTCCATTACATTCCTCGCGGTTATCTCCATCAATGCATGCATTTATATGTGAACACTTTTCGCATTGCATTATAGCCTTTTATCATTTGAGCGAAACTTCCATCATTTATTTTTTTCCTAAGTTGTTTTTCTCAATGCTTCTGTTTCCCTTTGTTTCTTTTTATTTCACAGTGCGCATTTTTATATCTAAAAATATAATCTACTTTTTTCCACCATCTTATACAGCACATTTATATTTTGAAAATTGCATTAGCAGCAACGAAGCCGTTGCATAATTTTTCAAAAGAAAGAAGTCGTATAAATATCGAGGAAAGGGAAATTTACATGCAAATATTATGATTTATACCTTTCGCTGTAGAGAATACTGTCACTTTGTATTATTTCAAAGAAAAATTGAGCAAATTTCGTACACACTTTACAGCCCCACTTCCCTTCTGCATTTATCAACTTTAGACATTTGAATTAGCTTTTCCGGTTGAAGGATTTTAAAGAAAGATGTTATTCTACACATTTCTCTTCTTGTCAGGGTTATTGCAGTCTGAAGGCAAAAAGGACTTCATTTACTCTAAGGTTGAGTTGTTGCCTTGCTCGATGTAGTGGTTTTCTCCCTCTGGTCTTCTTCAGCTGTACGCAATAACAACAAGATTTTCACTCCTAAAGAAATGTTCGCTAAGAACTGATCTCAGTCAGATAAAATATATTTGATAAAGGCAATATATTTTGCGAGACTCGCCAATTTCCTTTACGCTTGAGATGTTTAAAGAGAAACTTGCTTACAACTCTACATTGCTTTTTCATTTAAGAAACTCTGACATTAGGACAAGAATCTCCGCCTACTCCAGAACAATATTGTATTTTCCAGCTTTAGGCAGTGCAGGACGCAACCCACTCAAGACTCACTTGGATTTAAAGGTCGACAATTTTCAAGCATCGTTTCCTTTTCATGTGGTTCCCCCCAAATAACTTGAAAGCACAATAAAATCCAATATATGAATTGACGGTATTGAGCAAATAGCTACAAAGGTTGTGCTTATATGTCCTTGCTGCGGCTAGTGTGTACATTAGCGAGAGTAATGCTGACTTTCTCTCTTCTCAGCAGAGTTGACTTGTGAACACGAGACGAGAATCTGTGTGGCTTGTTATTTAGCGTTCACTTCACTTATCATCTAGATAAAGCTTCCTCTTTCACAGCAGATGAGATTGGATTTGTCTAGGTGAGTTTGGTGTATCATATCCACAAGAAACAGTTATTTTGTTGTGACACATTCCTCTCGAGCATTTTGAGATGAATGTAAAAAAGAAAACATTTCCCCGATTCTTTTTCTAGTCCCGGTTTTCCTTTTGATCTAAAGTCAAAAGTAATGGAAAGGCGTAATGCACAAGGACGATTGGATATATATAAACTGACAGAAGTGGAGATAGTCAGCAAGACGTGAATAAGAGAAGAGGGAATTCCTGAATTTTTTCCTTTCCTATGCAAAATATAATAATGGAGTGGCGAGTCGTTCGTAGAAAAGGAACAAGGGTTGAATTCATAAATGGTTTATATCCGAATTCTTTATTTTTTCATGCATTCGTTACCCGGCATGCAGCTTTTCTTGATGTATATATATATATATAAATCCAGTGAAAAATGGGAATCCTGTTTTTTATCATTCGCCCACAGTCACTCTTTCTGAATGCCCGAAAGCGACAACTACTGTAGGGGTGGCTATACTAGCCCAGTGAAATGTTTGGGATTGAAATTAACCAGAATGAAAAAAGGAGCTGAGTAAGTGGAATATTACTTTTCGATTCGAAGATACTCTTTGCTGTCCACATTTTTTGCATAGTTTGCATTTCATACTGACGTTCAGTCAAAGAGTAGAAGAAAACTCGTTTCATCAACAGTGGTTCGATACTTTTTCTCACTTATTTTCCGAGTTTCTCATCAAAACTAGAATTATCCAAAGAATTGAATCATGAGACGTGCCTTTGACTCCACTCTACTTTTATAGACAGAACGTGGGGGCAAAACATGATGACCTTGAGTCTCAGGGCATGCGTGTTTATTATATTAATAGATATTTTTCTCTACTTTAAAAAAAATGTAAAACGGAGAGCCAATAGAAATTTGTTGAGCAATTTAAGACGAAAGCTTGTTTGTTTAGCGGAAAATGATATGGTTTTTTGTGCATTACTCTTTGAGAGAATATGGCATTAAAGAAGTGTTATTTATGTTAATGTTAGACGAAAACTGCGTGGTGTTTCGTGCTCAAGTTCAAAAGTCGAAACCACGACGGTAGTTGTAAGCGATAAATTTCACTTCATAAATAAAAACTGATGAGGACAACAGGCCGTGAAGTCTGGAAATAAATGAAATGACTCAATATGCCCACTTCTCTCAATAAAAGTATGTACGTGACGTGATTTGAGCTGGTTTCAAAGTGGCATCTTGTTAAGGAAAAGTTTACTTTTAATTTATACCCTAACCACGAAGAAATGACGAACGATAGAGACGATAGAGTAGGAGTTTGTGGATCGTATACATTAAATGTTTACAATCCTTTTTCTGTAAAGGTCGTCCATGCTAGCTCCTTTATTGTCGTCAATAGCTGAGTGTATGCATAACTTAATGATAATCCTGCTTTCAAATGAAACCATGGTCGAACATCAACTCATAGCCTTCAACTTCACCTTCTCTCATAGCTAAAATTTCGCGTGTAATTTAGGCACGCAAATGAATTCAAAGTCAAATCCACAGTTTACATTTCAAGGCACATTTGGCCACCACAAATGACATCAGTTGAAGAGATCATCACGGAGAGCAAAAGAGAAGTTGGCATTTTGTTGTACGCTCCTATTTATTATTATTCTTCGTTCGTGAATGTGCAAGTGCTTAGCATTTATTCATATGGAATGTATGATGAGCAGCCATCATGTGAAATGTTAAGAGAGTGGGTTTTTCGTCAATTTCCTGTAGTACTGCCTTTTTATGAGAAGACGTTACAAGTTGTAAAAAAGAGACACTTGTGTCTTGTGTTGCCTGTTGCGAAAACTCGTACAGGCACACTTGAGCACAACCGCGTCTTCTTCCCCTTAACCCTAGGCAGGAAAAGGACGTGAGAGGATTCTACCGCGATGGCAATCAAGAATGAAAAAATCATGAGTTTTTTTCTTCGCCAACCTATCATTTTTCCCAAAGTAAATATTATTTATTCTATGCAGACTTGCAACTCACGATTATGAAACGTCAAGACCACCATCAACTGAACATATATTTTATATGGGTAACCAGCTTACAGGCATTCCATGGTGTGTGTTCTTCTCTTCCAAATTAAATACACTAAAACTGTCTACAAACATGCGGGCAAACATTGGAAGGAAAAGTTTTACAGCGCAGCGCATACATATTCCGTACTTGTGTACTTACATTTTTACTTATTTTTACTCAAGAAAAAATAAGTAGGCACAAATCAACAACCATCAGCAAAGAATCCACCATAGCATGTTTTCTAGCTAGAGAGGATTTTCATTTGTCATGTACTACGTCAAGAAATTTTCCTCTATTCTCCGCTCTTCGTATTTTATAAAGGGAAAGCCATAACTATGGAAGAAGTGGAAAAATCTAAAAAGACGTTTCGGAAATTTAATTTGTCACAAGTTGGATCCCTCCTTTCCCCCATGTTTCTATTATTACTCTTTTCTCACAACTAGCATTCGGGCAACATTTTCCTTATTAAAGAATGGGAAGCACTCACTGGGAAAAGTAAAAGAACAAGTGGGTGATGATGGATTGGCTAAATGAACATAGCTTGTTTGTCGAGCTGACATGCTGTGTCTTGTATATTCAGACAAATCTTTTGTCATTACAGTTCATAATAATTTATCATATAAGCCAATTAAATTAATATGAGAATCTTGTACTGACAATTTCGATCTGTCTTTCGATTCGCGACGTTCCGGCGGGAACAAAGCCCCTTTTGGCTGTCCTTGGTAAATGAAATACATGGTTTCCTTCTGGGAAAAAAGTTTACAAATTGACACGCTCACCGATACGCCTAAAGATTGAATGGATCCTGCATAGGAAATTTTTGTTTTATTATTATTTTATTATTCCGTTCATATAAACTCATTCGTGTGACATCCTTGAAGTTCTGCCCAGCTAGTTATTGTTTTTGATAGCTCTCACCAATCCGACTGATTTTGCCAATGAAGAAATGAAATTGAGAAAGTCACTAATCCGAGAAATGATTTTCCTTGTAGCATTGGAAAGCTGATTTGACGTGCCACACACAGCATACATGTCTCGCCTTATTTCTTCAGTTTCGTGTTGTTGTGGTCATTAGAGCGGATTTTCCACGGGAAAGTGCTCTTTTCCGTTGGCTAATGCGATTTCGGAGAGTGGAAAACGTGACGTGCAATACTTAATGAAACTTTCATTTCCTTTGCACGTTTTCCCCATGATGGAAAATCGTTTTGATGGAGGGATGAAGCAACATTTGCAACAAATGCCACCGCTTTGTTCATTCTTCAAGTGGCTATATCATGGGATACAAGGGCGATTGATGAGAGAATGCTGGTTTCATAATCCTTTAATTCATCTTGTATTAGAGAAGATTCTAAACTGGTTTGTGGGTGCTTGTGATAACAAATATAAAGCGTTTCCAACCTTCCTATTGATAATAGATCACTTGTAAATCTTTGCATAGTGAATTCGTTCTGATGAATCTTTTTAATTGTTAAAAGCATCCTGTCAGAGTTGTTTTCTTTACCTCCCTTATCATCTCATGCCAGTCTGGATAGAATAATATTGGAGCTGGCTTTCTGGCGTCTATAGTATGAAGATTATAAAGGCTGACAATACTACCATAATGTAGGGCAATGTGAACATTGTGGGTTTTTTTTGGTGAAAAGTACGCGATGAAAAAATGTATTCTTTCTCGAGAAATGTGAGACATGCCTCGAGAGGAAAACCGAGAAAGGAGTTGTTTTCCTTTTCACAATGTACGTCTGCAGAATCACAACAGGAGAGAATCAGATTGGCGTTTCTACCCCTTTCCAGAAACTTTTCCAATGTGTGTGTTGTATATACATAAATCTTCCATTAGCATGATGCCAGACACTGGTTTCATAAAGATTCACTTTTTCTCAAAATGCTCATCTTCATGACGTGTGTACTCGTAAGTTGAAAACAGAAGAAGGAAAATTTGGGAAAAAGTGTGTCGAATTTATGGTTAGCAGTACGTTTCAAGGAAAAAGTAAGCATGTGTCGAAAAAGGTAGAGTGGTGTAACACGTTGTGGAATGGCTTTTGTGAAGAAGAATAAAATACATAACTTTCAGTCTGTTTATATCGAACAGTGCTCTTTATTTGCTTTATGGGGATATGGAACATGGAATGCATGTTATTTGAAGTAGAGTTCAATGTATCCCTTTCACATGCAAGAGTAATCCTTAGTGATTCATATTTTCAATACTTGGGACGGACGCTTTCGAGTTGAATGTAATGATGCATAAATAACAAAACATGAAGCACGATCTTTTCGTGTGGAGACACACCACATAAGAATTACTTCTGCTTTCAGTTTTCCCCTGGTGAATGTTCCGGATTTCATGCAAATTTCACTAGTCGAATATTAAGGAAAGGAGTCAGGAAAGCCTTTGACTTTTGTGCTTATTTTGTGAGAGCTTTGTTGGAAAAATCCTGTCAATGTTTATGTATTTTAAGATACAAGGAAAAGTAAAGGAGGGATTGTGAGCGAGCCAGGCTTATTTTTGCATAAATTGAAATGCATAATGTATCTGTTCAAAGAATTAGAAATGTTTTCATATTTTTCAAAAAAGAAAAAAAAACATGGTACAAAATGAAACGGAAAATACACTGAGAAAGGAAACAGAATTGCTGATAACTTTCGTGTAAGAAGTTGTAAACGAATTTAGTACACCGAGTTTGGAGGGATGATGAAGCTGTTTCAATTTGGTTTGTGACTAGAGACCTACTTCACGCTGAATATTACAACTCGCGTAAGAAAGGATGGAAAATTCATAAGAATACCAACTCACGTCTTCCAAGCGTCATCACTCGTTTATCCACTAGTTTTTAAAGCTTTGATTGTTGTAGATGCTGCTGCGGACTTTGTGTGCTTTGACTTTTAAAAAGATGTCTGTGAAGAATACTTAAGGGTAGGTTACAAGAAAAACAAGGTTGGATTTTGGGACACCAAAAAAATACCAGAGCAGAAAAATCACAACAATAAAAGAAAAGAATGATGGATAACGTGTATAGCATAGAAATTCTTTATTATTCTCAATCTTTAGAAACTCATTCAATCGCACATTTGAAATATTCATAAATCTTTAAAAAACATTGTATGCCAACACCAGCCAATTTTTATCATACATATTTGATTTCTGCAACCACACTGACTATGAGAAATACATGCAGTTATTTCAAATGGCTGGATAGAAAATATTCAAGGTTGTACCTAAAATTATGCGTACGCCACAAGGGCTCGTAAAGTAGTTTCTTTCAAATGCTGATGAACATCAGAAGGAAACCAATTTCCTGATGATAATACTTCCCAGTGTTTTTCTACCGACGGAGGTAGACTTTCATCATTATGACATTTCCTATTTTCGCGTCACAGCTTTGCCTTTCACAACGAACAACAGATTGCTCAGCTCATAACATGATGCCATAATATTTTCCAAAGCGAACGACATACCTAAAAGTACCTAACATCCCTTCCTGAAAACAAGTTTATTATGGACCTTACCCCATTCACCGCATATTTCTTATAAAGTAAAACTAAAACCTTAGGACAGAAATCACTACATTTGGTTCTCTTGGTATGAGAAAATCAGCGAAGATTCCATAGCAGTTTCTGTCCAAATCATTTTCTCCTCTTGTTTCTATTTTGGTCGGGATTTTCATTATGCGTACCAAAAAGCAAGATTTTTTATATTTTATTTGGCACAGAACAACTTCCAATAGATGTCAAGCTGATTGTACCTCTCCAACTTGTGCTACTTTGCATGAGTTTAGCAATTACAGACGTCCAGCTGATTACAAAGCAGAACAAAGTTTTGATGATAGGCTATATCCACTCAAGTGCTTTTTGATTGCATGAATGAGTGATCCCACGAATTCAACTGTTCGAAGTTGAGTACCATATATCTGATATGATTGTAGAATAGAAATATTCCCAAAAATACTTTGATGGAATGCCAGGGAATCAAACATATAATGACGTTAATATAGTATTTTCCTCCTACACTAACTAGTAGGCCAACTTGCTCTTAATATTGCGGAAAGTTCATCATACTCTTCCCTGATTCCAGTTATTTTTCGCAATTAAAGGTCTTTCACCATAAGACTAGTCGCTATTACCTAACCTTTATTTCCACGACAGAAACTGTGTAAAAGATCGCAGTTCCAAGGAAAATGCCCTATTTTATGCTATCCCAGCGAGATTAGACAATTAAATATGGATTACTTCTCTTCTAATCATAAACGACTCTTAATTCTCGAGCCAATTTCTCTCTGAAAAGAGAATAAATCGTTATTTCATTACAAAAAGATATATTCTGTGTGCATGTGCCTCCGCTTGGAGAATTAAAAGGTCGNCGAGATGAGACAATTAAATATGGATTACTTCTCTTCTAATCATAAACGACTCTTAATTCTCGAGCCAATTTCTCTCTGAAAAGAGAATAAATCGTTATTTCATTACAAAAAGATATATTCTGTGCGCATGTGCCTCCGCTTGGAGAATTAAAAGGTCGTAAATTCACTTAATTTTAATTCAGAGCCAAGCCAAGTCAACTATTTTTTGTCGGCTAAAGTCATAAAGGGAGTTGAGTGGAAGCAAATACTCCGGAATCTATAAACCGAGTCCAAGTTCAGAACAAGCAGAGTGAAATGTTGTGAAATGAAACGGAATGAAAATTCAATTCACTGTGCAATATCCAATCTCGGGGCAAGCATAGCAATATCGAAAAGAAAGAGGAGCATCTTACTACAAAGTCCATTTGTGTTACGTCTTGTCATACAAAGTGAAATCATGTCCCTTGAGCCGACACTAGTATTTCTAGTGCTGTAGCACCACTCAAAGCAAACTTTAAGTCGCGATGTGTCGCTGAGCATGAAGTTTGGTGGAATGCATGTGTGTGTGTGTGGATAGATAGCTGTTGTTTCCATCACACACTTTTACATCCGCCGCTCTCAAAGTCTCCACTTTTCTTTGCATTTTTTTTGTGTCTAGCGGCTTGTGCCAACCGGAAAGAATTGAATGAGAATAGAAGGCAGAAAAAAGGCAAATTCCAAGTCATAATATTTGAGAAGGGATAAAAAAAACCTACCTATCTAGGGCTTATAGACTAAGGCCGTAATGCCTGTAATGCGAATTCATGTAATAGAGATGGTCCCAGTCAATGGTAAATGTAGTAAGAGTAATATCCTTTGCAATAGTAGCATTCCCATTGCACGCAACACGCAGTCTTTCACAAACGACAAAAATGGGACCATCAACAAGAAAACATCAAGTTGAGCAAGAGTCCACTGTAATATTCTCAAGATGGTATGTTCATAAAGCAAAGTGAAATTGGGAAGGGAGAAGGAAACACTAGAAAGAAATAATGCATATGGTCTACATATTCGTTTAGAATACATAGAAGCTCTTTTTACTATCCTTTCTTGACGCTTTTATGTCTTGCCTTTTTATTATTTTTTACTCTTTCTGATGGAATGAAAATGTAGAGTAAAACGAGAAAGTACCTCTTTGAGAGTATTGTGAAAGCATCAAAGTATGCTATGCTGTAATACATTTTCTTTAGGGAAAAGAAAGTTTCTTTCTTTGGTGGTCTATTATGTACAATATCATGAAGAAAATGATTGCCGACTGGAAATATAAAAAATCAAGTTACACTCGGAATTTATACGAGAACTGAGGCATTTTTCAAAAAATTAAGAATATTAAAGGAAAAAATTGCTTGCAAGTTAGAGTATTATTTACTTTTTATGGAGTTATATGAATAGGATTTGATTTTCCCATGGCCAAGTAGTATTGTCCTAGTTGTAATCTCTTGGAGAAAAGGGGTGGACATGTAATATCATGAATTTGGAGATGTTCATTTTATGGAAAAGATTGTCAAAATGGTGACATAATGGATAGAGTTTATCTGCCAAGAATGTTATCGTATTTCCAATTTTTTATATATCTCTTATACCTGAGGAATTCTTTTTTGTTGATGCACACATACTTCCAAGCACAAAGTAAGCGGATACAGATGACGTCTACTAGACAGTGTTATCCTGATAACTGCAAAATTCCCGTTTTATTCCGCTCCCGTTCAATAAACTGCCTAAATAATGATATCAACAGCAATCCTTGAAATTCCAGGCAATAAAATGACATCGGATTTCCGTGAGTATAAGCCATTTATAGAGCAAAGCGCTTTTAGAATTTAGATTCATACTTTACAGCGATTTAAGTACCAAGGATATAGATGATACACAATACAATCAAATGAAATATTTACGGCTTCAGATATTTATAAAAAAAATTCTTGAGATTCCTACACATGAATAAATGCACCGTTTTAGAGATTTGTTTCAGCATACCCATTTTTTTAGAAATAAATATTTTCTGCAGATGAAAGGTAGGTCCTGCGGACTGTTTGTCAGGTATTTTTTGCGGACTAAAAATTTGTCAAAAAATGTCTAAAAATAGAAAAGTATTTTTGTCGGATGGTCGGCGAGTATTTTTTGCGCGCTAAATTTTTCAAAATAAGTCCAAAAATGAAGGCGGACCTAAACGAACTTGGTAGTTGTTACACAGTTACAATTCGTTCGTATACTTGGTGTTGTTAGGTTAGGTTAGTGCATGAATTGAACATTTTAATTTAGTTTGTTATGTTAATATGTTAGGTTAAAGTTTGATTTTATGTGGTTAGGTTAAAATGTTAGGCTGATCTTTAAATTCAGATTAATGTGTTTCTTTAAATTTGTGAGCTAAACTTACTCTTAGTAGATTTATTTGTAAGGATCTTTAATTTTATGTTAAGAAAAATGTTCTGGTGCAGAAATATTTGAGTATAAAATGCTACTTCTCCTTAAACCTTTGAATATTTGTACAGGTATGCAAATTCTTAATACATCCTAATGCATCAACTTATTCATACTTAGAAATACCTCATACATACTGATACTATACTGTACAATTATATATTAGAAATATAATTTTGATATGTGGCAGCCATTTTTGACATTTTTTTTGTCCGCAAGAACTTCCTCAAAATTTTGTCAGGTATTTCTTGCGGACGAAAAAATGCAAAAAAAAGTCTGCAAAACATTACCTTCATCCGCAGGATATACCTTTTTGTTCGCAGGGAATATCTATGCCATTTTTTTAAACTAGGAGAGACGTAATAACTACTTGAATGCATGAACATATTTAAGGTAAGGAATTTTAAAAAGTGTCCTTGATACAAAAGCAGACTCAATTTTATTTGTATAGAATGCTAACTTATTGGATGAAGAAATAGTAGGTAGGTTGGTTAAACCATAGTTGAGTAAATGCATTCATACACAGGTACACAGAGCAACTACAAGTTAATTAGAATCCTGACAAAAGTCAGTTGGGAGTTGAACATTTGAGTTGTATAGGCAATTGTACGCTAAGCAAATAATACAATGAGGATAGTGTTAGCTTAGAAATGAAAAGATCCGTACCAGGTCGGCAGCAATAACAAAGACGTTGAATGGAGCCAACTTTCACCAAACAAATTGTAATAGAAGAAAAAGGGGCGCATTTCAAAAAGCAAGCTTAGCAAACTGATCCCAGAAGGAAATTGAAGTATGTTGTGTAGTTTTGTAAAGGCATGAAAGTTTCCCCTAGAGGATCAGTCATATTATTACCAATTAACGTTAGTTTTTACTTTTACATTGAAAAACAGCTTCAAGGACCAAAAGATCTAATCATGGATTCTATTCAACGTTTCTGCAAGTTTTGCAGAATTTTCGTGGAGTAAAAGTTAAATATCAAGCAAGGGGGGAAAAAGGATAAAGACGCATTCCGTATTGAACACGTTCAAGTAAACTTTTTCTAGAGTTGAGAGATTTAACTTTTTTCAATTACTGTTTTGTTTTAAAAGACTTATGTTACTCTGTTGGAATACGACCAATTGTCTGCTGTCAATTTTTTATTTTGGTTCTTGTCAAAGCATTACGTGTTCATATAGTAAAAAATTAGCTTCCTTTAATTTTGTGAAAAGTGACACAACAATTTAATAGTATCTACACGACATTCTTCATAGAAATTCACTGCATTCAGACTCATTTTTTCGTGAATTTGATGCCCTGTCATAATCAAAAGAAGTTAGTGTGTAGTGTACAGAGCAACAGTGAAAGTTTTCTCAGGGGCACTTTACTCTTGTGTAAGTATTCTCCAAATTCGAACGGGCCAACCAAGAGCAACTTGTGTAACCACAATTTCAAGTAAGCTCTCTCAACAAAATCTTCCCAACAGCCTTGTAAACTAAACAAGATGGATTTTTTCTTGAAGACTTTGAAACAAAAAGTACAACTAATATAATGGACGATGATATAAGAAAGGAACAAGAAATAATTCACATCACGTAACACATTTTGCAGGAAACGTGCCATTTTCATACTTGTTCTGATTTTTGGATTTGTGTTGTTTATTCCATGTTAAATTACACCTTATACAACACATCCTGAACTCACCTGATAACGCATGCGATGTGAGTAAACCGGATAATATGTCTTCAAAAAAAATTGTTTGGCTTATGGCATCCCGTAGAAAATTGTAGTTCGCCGCAGATTGCGTTTCTTACCATCACACATGGTTTGGAGA
>JAHZNA010000045.1:0-11349 GCA_027743935.1 Sinodicranocentrus sp. ZH6
TTTTAATCTTTAATTGTTTGAAGTATAAATTTCTATGGAAACTTATGTTTTAATCTTACCAATAAGTTTCCTTGAAATCTCGGAAAGTTTCCGGAATTGGTCCTCCAATTCAGGGATGTTTCCAAGGTGGTTGTAAGTTAAGTTAATAGGTAACAAGATAAACAACAACAAGTTTCACTTTGGTATTTTACTTCTATTTATAACCTCTCTCTTATGCAGGTTTTACGCATGGTCTCTTTAACTGGCGTCTGAAGTCTTATCACATTAATATTCGCAGATGGGTTCGAGACAAAATTTGTGTTTAAGTTTGCTCGTCTTCAGATATGACTATCTCTGTGTATTCTAATATAGGCTCGAGTCTTCGAGACTTTGCATCTATTTATGTTTATGACCATCTGCATGCTTTGTTTAATAGACATAAGAATTAGCTCCGCTACAAGGTATATTCATTTCACAAGATACATATCTTCAATTCAGTCATTCCTGATCATAATACCATAAGCCCACCTTAACTAACAATTATAATAGCCTAAAAATCATCCTACAGTAATTAAACAATTCAATTAAACTGTATTTTCCAGTCCAGGAGACTGCATATGGTTTAAACAATACATAGCCATATCATTTATCATTGTTTCCCCCAATGTGGTTCAGGTGTTTTTTTCCTGTCTAGCTGGACTGGGTAAGGGACAAGTTCGGATTTTATTTAAAGTTAGTTATATGCAGATTGCAGACATACTATATAAGAGCACACCAAGTTTGAAGCTAGTAAAATTATACTACACATTCCTGTTCTGGACGTAGAGGAGCGGTCGTCTCGTGTTTTGGTATTTTTCAAATTAAACTGACATGACTGTAAGAAAGAATGACTTGCCAGGAACATTATTGCAGGGTTATTGGAAAACCCTTACTTTTCTTTTATCTGTGACCATGATGAAAATAGTTATACGTGTGATCGAAAGTTTATTTCTAAAAGTTCCCAAAGTCTCGATAAAAAGTAAGCATGTATATTGTATAACAAAGGATTAAATTACAATACCAGCACAAATCATGTTATATATAAAAAACTTAAAAATATATAATGTGTATATGTAGCTCTCTCAAGATGTACTGACCAAACTGTCGTATTGACAGGGGGAAGTAGAGGAATTGGACTTTCCATCTTGAAGATATTGCTGCAGCTGGACTACACGGTTATTCTCGGTATGATGATTTTAGCAGTTTAAAATTCGAATCATTCTTATTAGAAAACATTTGATTCTTCGGACGCACTTGAATTTGTGATCTTATTAGGCGCTCGAAATATCCAAGATACTGAAAATCGAATCAATGAAATTCGAAGTATAGGAATTTCTTCTGGCAAAGTCAAGCTACTGGAATTGGATTTGACGTCATTAAAGTCAGTGAGAAAGTTTGCAAATCAAGTTCTAAATTCTGACGAAGGGCGAAGAATAGATGTGCTACTGAACAATGGTGTTTATTTATACAATTGATCCCAAATAAGTATTCAAGTTTATAACTCTTAAAATTCTTTTATTAGCAGGCATATGTTCGATGAATTATGAAACAACTGAGGATAATTTTGAGTCCGTCTTTCAAGTATGCTATTTAAGTCATTTTCTACTCACAAACTTACTCCTACCGTGTATCAAGGAAACTTCGAAAGGAAAACATGAACCTTGCCAAATCATTAATACTACTTCTGCGATTCACCATGGTGGAAGGATTGATTTCAATGAGTTGGAAACAAGGTGAAAAATGTGTACATAGTTACTTTTATGCATTGTACGACAAACTTCTAGCAATTAGGAATGTAGACTCTCATTTGGCGGGGAAAAATCCCTTTTTTGGTTGATTCGCTAAAATAGTTTTTCTTCTTCTTTATTTCAGCAAAATTTTCTGCCCATTGAAATGCTACATGGATGCTAAGCTGTGCTTTGTAATGCATGCAAAATGTTTGGAAAAAACTTTCCAGGAGGAAGGTCTTAATGTCCATGCATACGCCGTGCATCCTGGAGAAATCCCGACGGATAATTGGACAAAAATACTGGAATGGCACCGGCTGAAGACCTTGTACAGTTTTATTGTTCCATTTTTAAATTATATTTTCCGGGTAATTTCAAATAAAAAAAATTATAGTAGTTTATGTCTTTACTCTGAACTTCATAGCGAAGGGTGTTTTTATACGGTTATAAATTAATTAACCCATTATGTATTGTATTATCGCAGACTTCTGAAGATGCAGCAAAAGCGGTATTGTTTACTTTGTTAAGGCCAGACGTAACTAATAAAAGAAAAGGAGGATACTTTGAAAATTGGAAGCTAACTACTCCAAACCCCCAAGCTCTTGATTTAGAATCTTGCGAGCGTTTATGGAATAGATCAACTGAGCTGACATGTGTATAAAAAATTTACGACAGTGTTTAAAATTCGATGTTTCGGAATAAGGATGGATTGCTATATTAACTTATCAGTTCACCAAATTCTTTAAAACATGCTTTCTCTTAAACACTGATTGCAACATGTTTCAAACAAAATATGTTTTAAAGAGAAATCTTTATACAAATAAGATAAGTATATACTTTACGTTACGGTACAACTAACTGTAGCTGCAATCGATTTGTATTTGACGGAATTTTCTGTAACCTTTATTGATATGTTAGCAATTAGTGAAATTAGATATTTTTATGCCTACATACTGGGAGTTAAACGGTTATCACGTACTTCAAAAAATATAGATACCTATCAGCTAAACTACCACGCACAGATTTTCATTTTTTTATTAGCCACTCACGCTTCTACATCCATATCATGGGAAAAATCTTTTCATGACACCAGTTCCTCCATATAAGTCAAGGTAAATATCATTTAATGTAATTACCCGTATGTGTATAGCTCGAGCTCGAATTAACCTATTCACGGCAGGCTTGGTATAAATTCACTGCTAAAGTATCGGTTATGTGAAAGTCTGTTTGTTTTTTCACACTGATCTTCTAATCAAATTAGGATTACTGGAATTGTCTGTGCAATGATGCACGCTATCATACCAGGCCTGGTATTCTCCGCGCAGGTAACCGAGGACTTGCCCCCGTGGTTACCTTAACCATATTCCCAAAATCAGGTTAAGGTTACTTTTGCCACCGGGGAAGACAAACCCGCAATTTTAACACCAGTTTGTGAATAAGTTTATTCAGACAGAAATCTAGAAAGAATAACTCGGCTAGCATACCCAAATATTTGCCATTGCTGCAGAGCAAGGGCAACGAAGTGTAACTCCGTGTTTTCGTACTAACTAGTCTTTATCATATTTAGAAACCAACGTTATCATATTAATTGGATTTGATAATCTTAATGTAACAAAGTTCCTGGCAAGTTTGTTTAATTATTGAGGTTTAATTATTATTCAAGTCTACATTTGAAAATTACGTGCCACGGTCAAACTTTGTATCACGGCCGTATTGTCATATGGCTGTGCCCTTGTTTGTTTTCGAAAACGATAGAAGGCGAACAAGTAGACCACGTACATTGCTCGAACAGTTACCAGAGTTTCAAATTCAAGAGAACACTGGATTTACTTGTGAGGGTGTTGAAACGATAGCATCTATTTTTCAAAAAGAGTTGTCGGGCATCACATCATCATCCATCCCTGTCGAAACAAAAGTCTTGTGTTATTTGACTTACCTTAGATCTGGAAGTTTTCAGCACGTGCTCGGTACTTTTGGGGGGATTTCACAACCAAGTATTTCAAGAATAATAGGGAACTGTTTGACATTGACTCTTGAAAAAACAAAAGGCATCGTGCAGTTTCCTACTTCATTGCAAGAAATCGTACGCGTTAAACAGAATTTCTTTCGAAGCTATATACGTCTGTCGAAAACAGTTTCATTCCATAAATGCACAAGTAATCTGTGGTCCGGATTATAAGATATTTGATATTGTGGCAAAGTGGCCCGGAAGTACTCACGACTCATTTATCTACAACAACTGTGGAGCTAAGCAAAGGCTATACAACGGCGAGTTTGGGGAAGGGTGGTTGTTAGGTAAAGCCGACCGTGATATTAAATTATTAAACCTTGATACGGGAACCTAACGATCATTAATGTAAACAGGGGATTCTGGGTATCCACTGGAAGAACGACTTCTAACTCCGTTTACGACTGACGAAGGTAGTCAGCGAGAATACAATAAAAGGCAACGAAAGACTAGAAATTTAGTCGAAAGAAGCATTGGAATTTGGAAATCGCGTTTCCGTTGCATTGACAGGTGACGAATACTGCTAAATAAGCTTAACATATTTCTCTCGTTAAACTAAAACATAAACATGTCTGTCATCAGGGCTGGAGGTTCACTTTGCTACAACGAATCCCAAGTTTGTAAAATAATTGTTGCTTCTGCAACGATACACAATATCTGCTTGGCGAAAGCAATTCCATTAACTGATGCCGACGAACGATACCGAGAAAACGTTATAGATCCTATTTTACAAGAACCCAGATTGAATAATAATAGTCACCAACACAGACGTCGAGCAGCAATTCTGAGGCAGCAAATAGCGGATTCATTTGTGTAGTATCATTGTCTTCAAGTATAACGGTCTGCACAGTGACAATGGGAGATCCAGCTGATAAGAAAAGGTCACCAAACTTCAGCGAAGCTGAATGCCTTGCGCTTACGGAGGCGGTTACAGGAAAGTATAACGTGCTATTTGGGAAACTAACAAACGATGTAACAGCACAAATGAAAAAGAAGTGTTGGCTAGATGTCTTGGCAGCTGTCAGTGCCGTTGGAACGACTCCACGCACGCTTGACCAGTTAAAGGAGAAGTACAAAAATTTGAAAAGAAATGCTAAACGAGATGCATCAAACAACAAACGTGAGATGTCACAGACAGGCGGTGGAACTGCTAAAGTGGTTGATTTAGATGTATGCTCTCAGAAGATTTTGGAAACTCTACCAGGCGCAGCTATATACGGGATTCCGAATGGAATAGACACATCATCCATCGACTCAGGTTAGCGTAACTTCAATTGTTTAGTTAAAAGTATTTTACATAAAAGTCGGTAATATCATAGTTTATATATCCACAAGGAATTGGAACACAAGCAGGAACTGGTCAAAATTCTCCTATTCCAACGTCACAAACAGGTATTACGGAAATATTGATATATCTCAACATGATGCTTAAATTTGCTTCGTAAATGACCTTGACACTGTTTAAACAGATCGTGATACATTTAGTAGCATCGCGTCAACTTCCTCCGCCTTGGTGTGCGTACCAACTGATAACAACGACAGCATTATCGGGGACGAAAATATCAAAAGAACATACATTGTTCTAGGATCTGGAAACGCGACTGGTGACAACACGCCAAAAAGATCAGCGACTGTTAAACCGTTGCATGATTCTAGTTCAACTCGTTCACTCAAATCTAATACTGAACAGTTACTAGCGAAGCAGGTTGATCTAGTAGGACAACAATTGCAATGCATGCAGGATATACTGGTTACCTTGAAGCGGAGAAATGAAATTGAGGAGGAGAAGTTAGCTGTTAAGAAGCAAAAATTAAGTAAGCTGCAAAATAAATATTTACGTGATGAAAAGTGTAACGGTTACAGTAATGTATATCAATGCCTGTTAATATTTTCACTTTACAGGCAAGCAATGAAATCATTTCCGATGTTGACAGCATTCAGTCATTCATTCAGAATTGTTTTATTTTAAAGTTTTGTAAATTGATGTATAATTGTATTGCTAGTAAATAAAACAGGAAGAAATAGAAATCTAATTTTGTTTTAATTTAAGTAGTGTGCACGGTGAATTTATAATCACTTCCTTACGAAATGTACAACGGTCACAACTTGTGTATCACTGTCATTTTATTTCACAAAAATTAATTAATAAACAATGGTAACAAACGTATCGTATGAACATAAAGCTGTTCTAATTTATAAGTTCAATTTATTATGATGAATGCTTTTACATGTTTCACAACTACACTTGTACTTTTTGAAAATCTTGTCGGAATTACAATAACGCATGCCTATCTGATCCATTTTCTTTAATTTAGTTGCATGATCAAAAATCTCATAACACCGTGGATCATCTCGCGTTGCTTGTTTAATGTTTCGGGGAATATAACCTTGAAGAAAACACCGAGCCGTAGCAATTGCATCTTGTTCTGCAGAGTGCTCCCCTATACCTCTAAAGTCCTCAATAAATTCTAAAAAGTGAATATCTCTTAAACCCATTGGTGGAATATCACCGTTTTTCGGATTTGTACGCTTATAAAATGTTTGCAGATCGAAAGTAGAAAATTCACTTTTATCGAGATCGATACATTTAAAGTCATTAGTACCACCACATACGATTACTAATTTATCATTTAAAATATGTTTCATTTCTGGTGTGACATCTGACATTTCTTCTCCGCCGATAAGGTCATTCTCGCGAATACCACTACTCCTGACATGCTTGACATCCGTGAAGAAAGACTTTGGCTCATGATAGATATCAACTTTGTAGATTGTAGAAAGGTTTGAATCGACAACAGCTAGTCTTCCACCGCGAGTTCGAGTTTCTTTTGGAAGCTTTATGCTGTGAACATGCTCAGAATCGTAACCAACCACGTCAGTTTTTTTAAATTCCCTTCTCCACCAAGGGATTGGCGAGTTCTCAACCACCCCATCCTCACGCCGTGATACTGGAGACCGTGACAGTGAGGCAGGTGGTGGTTGCTTCAAAGCTGGCGTGGCAACAAGGTTTTCTGGTTTTATTTCGCTTTCCAGAATTTTTCGTTTGCGTGCTTGTCCTTCCTCGGTGCTTGGTCCCACCCATTCTCGTCTTCGATTAGTAGTTTTCTTTAATGCTTTACCAAAAACGTTTTTAGCATGATGTATTTCTATCTTGCCTAGAAACTGAGTAAAGCTTTTAATGAAGGCGATTTTGTCGAAGGAGTCGGCGGTTTCTGCCCACTCCAAAAGCCGATACTGTGCTTCATCGATGTTCATTTCCTACGAATTAAAAACAGTTTTGTCCGCAATGACACAAAACTATTTAAATAAATGAATAATAATCCTGGTCATGATTTAAACCTGACCTGCCTGTCCTGGGATGACACAAAACTCAAAATAATTCTAGTCGCAATTAGTCCCGAGCACGACACGAAAAGGCTCCGTCCTACACAGACGTTAACTGTTGTACTTAATCCTGAGCAGGATTCAAAAAGGCTCCTTCTGAAAAAAGACGTAAAAAGTTAATTAGTCCTCAGCATGACTCTAAAAGGCTTTGTCCGCAATGACACAAAACTATTTAAATAAATGTATAATAATCCTGGTCAAGATTTGAAACTGACCTGTCCCCAATGACACAAAACTTGGATTTATTCGAGTCACTATTCCTGAGCACTGAATTAAAAAGGCTCTGTCTACAAAAAGACGTAAAATATTGATTAGTCCTCAGCATGACTCTAAAAGGCTTTGTCCGCAATGACACAAAACTATTTAAATTAAATGTATAATAATCCTGGTCAAGATTTGAAACTGACCTGTCCCCCGATGACACAAAACTCAAAATTATTCTAGTCACGATTAGTCCTGAGCAGGACTCGAAAAGGCTCCGTCTTATAAGGACGTTAATGTTTACTTATTTATTCCTGAGCACGAATTAAAAGGGCTCCGTCTACAAAAAGACGTTAAATATTAATTAGTCCTCAGCATGACTCTAAAAGGCTTTGTCCGCAATGACACAAATCTATTTAAATAAATTTATTTATAATAATCCTGGTCATGATTTAAAACTGACCTGTCCCCCAATGACACAAAACTTGGATTTATTCGAGTCACTATTCCTGAGCACTGAATTAGAAAGGCTCCGTCATACACTGACGTTAAATGTTGTCACTATTCCTGAGCACTGAATTAAAAAGGCTCCGTCATACACTGACGTTAAATGTTGTCAACTATTCCTGAGCACTGAATCAAAAAGGCTCCGTCTGTAATGACGTAAATATGGCACAGCCATACACCACCAAATCAATATGCAAGTCATGATGCATCCGAACTATATACACTTTGTGTAGTCGTCGTGTGTGGTCTTATCCTAATATTATGTATAAGACCACACAGGACGACTACACAAAGTGTATACGTTTGAATGCATCATGACTTGCATATTGAGTTGGGCTTTCGCGGGATTGATAGGGGCATTGTGAGTTTACCCTCAAGGTAACCGAGCACTTTACCTTGACCCAAACCTTCTGGGTCAAGGGTAAGTGCTCTGAATAGCATGGTTAAATGCTGGTTACCTAGAGGGTCAGGTATGTAGGACTTGCCTCATTTTTTGTGAATACCAGTCCAGGGCTACAAACATGTTTTTCTTGATCGTCTGGAGATCAAATACATAAATTAGAATTAATAGCCATTATGAAAACGAATCTTTAAAATATTTAAAAACGCAAATCAATTGTTATTACCTAACTTTACCTTGACCCAAACCTTCCGGGTCAAGGGTAAGTGCTCTGAATAGCATGGTTACATGCCGGTTACCTAGAGGGTCAGGTATGTAGGACTTGCCTCATTTTTTGTGAATACCAGGCCTGTGTCTAGTTTTTTGCAGTTTATTAAATTATGAAGAGGAAATTTGCATTTGATTGCGCAAGAAAACTAAACTAATTTGATTTTTAAATAAGGATAGTTTGTCATCGCGTGACTATAGCTATGATATGCGTTTGCGGGCACAATTTTCAATGAAAAATCTACGTTGAAAGGTTCCATAAAATTCAAAATGATCGAGCTTATCGTATTTGTATCCATTTGCGTTCTGGAAACTGACAACACTGGAGTAGACACTCGGGATTCTCGAGTTTCAATTTAAAATAAAAATGTCTAAGGAACAAAAACCACCTGGACAATTGTGGCAAAGAATTTGGAAAAATCTTTCTCATAACGTTTTCTCGAGACACATGTTTCTCATAATTTTAACATCAATTAAAGGTTGGTTTATCAAAGCTCCGAAAATCTCGATTTCAAGTAAGTACGCATTTCAACTTACAAGTTTAATTACATTATTTACGCTAAAAATAGCCATCTAAACTCCATCATTCTGGAATTAATGTAGCTTTAACAAGACGTACCAACCAAACTGTCGTATTGACTGGAGGTAATCGAGGAATTGGACTTTCTGCTTTGAAGATATTGCTTCAACTAGACTACACAGTTATTCTAGGTATGGTTGGTATCCACATTCATTTGAAAATCATTCTTTCGAATTAAGTACATTTTGCAATTTTTTATTAAAGCGCTGTTTTGATGGCTACAGGCGTTCGAGATGTCCAAGAGACTGCAACCCGAATTAAGGAAATTCGGACCCTTGGTATTTCTTCGGGTAAATTCAGACTTTTCCAATTGGATTTGAAGTCCCTCACGTCTGTCAGAAAGTTTGCTAGTCAAGTTTTAGCTTCTAATGAAGGACAAAGAATTGATGCTCTTCTCAACAATGGTATGTTCACATTGTTCACACAACTTATAATATCATGCAGCTCGACTAAGAAAAATTTACTAAAAATCCTTCGAATACTAATCGTGTGGGGACGGTTCTGATTAGCTGGGATTACTTACGTTCATTATGAAACAACGGAGGACAATTTTGAATCCCATTTTCAAGTAAACTACTTGAGCCACTTTCTTCTCACGAATTTACTACTGCCTCGCATTCAGAAAACAGCCCTGGAAAAAATTGAACCTTGCCAAATTATCCATACATCCTCTATTTTGCATCGAGGTGGAAAAATCTGCTTCAACGAGTTAGAAACAAGGTGATTAGAAAAAAGTTTAGCATGTCAGTGATAACTTGTGAACGCTGGCCATTTTGCAAAATCATTAAGATCCCGTGCTAAAGTATTTTCTCTCACGTTTTTTTATTAGCAAAGTTTATTGCTCAATGAAATGCTACATGGATGCTAAGCTGTGTCAAATTATGCATGCAAAATCCCTGGAAGAAAAATTCCAAAAAAGTGGCATGAACATTCACGCATACGCTGTGCATCCTGGAGAAATCCCGACGGATAATTGGGCAACAATTTGTGAGGGCTTTGGACTCGGGAATTTTTTTAACTTCGTCTCTCCCCTTCTCAAATGTATTTATCAGGTTTGAAATTAAACTGACATCATTGCTTTTTATTACTGAAGGAGTTCATATAATATGTATGTTTTGTGATATCATGAGTTTTTCTTTTTCAATTGTTACTCATAGACACCTGATGATGCTGCGAATACCGTGCTGAACACATTGTTACGACCTACAACGAGAGAAAGCAAGAAAGGAGGATATTTTGAAAAAATGAAGTTGACAATTCCAAACAGTCAAACTTTCGATGTGGAAGTCCGTGAGAGGCTTTGGAATAGATCAGCGGAGCTGACACAGGGAATCGTGTTTAGTTTAAGCTAAGAAATTAGATGAAATTAGATTAGAAATTAGTTCATTTCCTGAGATAAAGATATTTTACATTCAGTACAGTTGACAGTCAATGTCCTGTGTTTACTAAAACGTAAACGGATGTTTAAATAGTATTTATTAAATTGTGCTTCATCATGAATCATAGGTGAATACTAAATTATCAGAGGTTAGATACATACCTAACATATGGAAATTTAGATAATGGTATTCCATATTTATATTAAATTATCTGTTTGTTTGCTAACATTAAGTATATTTATTACTTGTTGTTGTAGAAATATCTTTGTGAGGTTTAAACTGTTTTCCGAACAACCGTTTAAATTGTAACTCTATAATGATATTCGTTGGCTGTACACACTGGCTGGGTTGACATTCTATATCTGTAATAAAGATTTATAAAAATTACAGCTAGCACAACCTATATTCTTCTTCTTGTAGAATACAGTTGGTTGTTAAGTTTCACTGATTATGATGATTCTGAGTGAGAAGAAAAAAGCCTTAAAAATTGTTATTGAAGTTATGAAAGTGGTGTTCCCATCTTCGTACACGTACAACAGGAAAAAAATCCATATACGATTTTCCGCTTATTTTTATTGGCTGTTGCCGAAGACATAAGATAAGGCATCCATGTTGCTTGTTTGGTTATGTTTATAAATGATCATGGTCTAGACTTTAGGTAAAACATTAGACCACACACAAATGTGTTCATAAGCTATGGAATGTACTGTACATAATGGGCTATATTGCTATATATTACTTTAGGTCAAAGTGTTTTGAAACCTGTCATGGAAACGCAATATAATTCTATCGAGAAACTATCCTTTTCAACAAGTGGCGCAGTCGTTGTTGATTTCAGCCAAATCGTTCAAAAATTCACAGGACCAGATGGACCTTAG
>JAHZNA010000046.1:0-12891 GCA_027743935.1 Sinodicranocentrus sp. ZH6
AACAATCGATGACCCTGTGCTTGGACCGCGTGCAGAAAAGGGGTATCAATACACTTTGTTTGCCAGCTTGACGATCCCATTCAGAGAAACTTTTGTAAGTATGGACCAATGGGTGGAGAAAACTGTTGATGATATTGAAGCTGCGAAAAAGGAAACTTATGAAGAGTTCAACCTAGCCTTCATAAAGAGCAAGAGAGAAGAACCATTACAGTTTCAACATTATGTTCACTTTTTTGCGGTGTTGATGCAATTCACGACGTTCATTATCATCATCGGCTATATGATTAAGAATAGTTTGAAAGATGTTTTTAAGTAGTGATATACGAACTGAGTGAATCACTCAGAGTGATCAATGAATGATGAGTAATTAAAAAACGAGTTTAATAAAATGAAGGTTAAAGACGAAAGTTGGATTATTTTATTTTGAGTTTTGACCCTTGGCCTAAGGAATCATGCTAAATTTGAATATAGGGTGTCGGGTGTCATTGTCCTAAGAAGAAAATCTTTGGAATTTTTAAAAGGCAAGCACTTTTGCGAGAATTGGTTTTAGTTAAAACCTAAAAAAAACTTATGTTTTAGATTTTTCACTAATTGTAAATTACTCTTTGTTGAAAAATATCGTTTTGAAAAACATGTCGAAACTAAAATCCATTAATATACTTGCCGGCTTTGTGAGTATTTCTGGTGGCTACCTTCCAACTGCTTGACTAACCTTTTTACTTTTTGGAATTATCCGTTAACTTCACAATCATGATAATGATAAGACATCCGGCATTGACAGTCAAACGCATATACATATCCCAAACGATGAAGTTCGACCGTGTCCATGTCCATTCCTATGATGGTGTATTTCTGAAGTTTTTGATTTCGTAATTCTAAAAAAAGTAGAAACATGTAATGAAATGAATGCAGTTTTGTGGGCTCACATTTGATGTTTGGTTATGGAGAGTTGGAAATAATAACAAATTTGAGCTCGTTAGTGAGAAAGAAATTAGTTTTTTTTAACATGCTGACCTGTAAACAAAATTTCTTCAAAAAGCTAAACGCACCAATAGACTTAACTTTTAGCAAGCTTTCGATTGACATATTACACTACGTACATGGCATATGTGGTAATAATTTGAAGTTTCGAAACCGTAAATTGTTACCGTTACCGCGTTTATTAAGTGTCGTACTAAAAGGACGAATGGTGTTTTTGTCTCTTGAATTATTTTTTGTCACGTTTCGTTTCCTCTCCCTATTTCTTCACTTACTATGTACTAACTAACGCATTTCCTTTGGTTGAATTATCACTATCTCTATCACACATTAGTGTGACGGTGACGTGTAAAGAATTGAAGATGTTCTGCACTGGCTCGATGCTGTGCTCAGTGCTGTGAACGTTGTTCTTGTTCAAGTGAGCTATAAAACTGTACTGTACATAGTTGAAGGTATCGGGTGCCTGTCTGGGTGTCATTTTGTCGCTAGTGAATGCAAATTCTTTTTTTCGATACCTGACTTCACAGAGAGAGACCGATAATGCCAGTTGTTCGGGAATAGTAAGCTTTCGATAATCAAAACCAATGTGTCCCCCCAGACCAAAAAGATTTCTCCGCCTCTGCCTTGGTATATTTAAATATGAATAAACCAGATTTTTTTTGTTTTAACAGTCGAATTGTGCTGCCGTTCTCGGTTGACGAAGTAAGAATAAGTTCAAATAAATCGACGTTTTATTACCTATATTGCAGTACAAACGAGGGCGTCAATGGCCTAAAATAGAGAATATGAGGAGAATGTCAAAAGCTGTGAATGACCTAATATTTCCAGCTTCTAGAAATGGTAGGTTCACCAGAAGATCATTTGTCGGTCTTGCAGTCTATATCCGTGACCAAATGAAAGCGCCCTATGTGAAGGAGGAAACTGACGAAATTCCGTTTTTTGGAAGGCCAACTGGAATTGGGAATCTTGGAACTGTGGCTCATTACATCAAAAGGAAGAAGATTGAAGCTAATTGGTAAAGACTGAACTAAAGTGAAACATTTAAATTGTGTTGGGAAACCTCACTCTTTTGGCAACATAGTAAAAAGATTTTAATATTTTTAGGCTGGAAAAAGGACTGGACATGGTACACGATATGATCTCCAGTGAACCTTTAATGATGCGGTTTCACAATAGCGACAGTGAGTCTTGGCATGCGTACCCGCTGTATCGAAAGGTCAGCAGAAACCCACAGACTACAGGGATCTTTGAGAGGGTCGTTGAAATTGTTAGTCTTGACGGAAATGATAAATTTGGACAACGCGCTTGGCTTACCTGATAACATTCTAGAAATGAGGGAAGTCATTCATGTGGACTTTACAGATCCCAGTATGATGCCGCTTGACGTTCTCGAAGATGTTAAGTTACTGGACAGGAATCCTCGGTTTTTCAAGTCGGAAAAAACTGGTCGAGGACCTTTGAGGAAGGGTTGGCAGGAAACGGTATGTAAATACGAATAAGATGAAAATCAGTCAAGAAAAATAGTTTCGTTTAGAATATTTATTCCGCCAGGTTAAACCTTGCATGACGGTGTACATGCTGGAAATGATAACAATCGATGACCCTGTGCTTGGACCGCGTGCAGAAAAAAGGTACCAATACTCACTGTTTTTCCCCTTTGTTATCCCATTCAGAGAAGCTTTTGTAAGTATTGACCAATGGGTGGAGAAAACTGTTGAGGAAATTGAATCAGCTAGACAGGAAACTTTGGAAGAGTTCCAGCAATCTTTTGTAAACAACGAGAGAGCAGGACGAAAGGAATATTGTCAGTTTCATGATGTTTGTGCTCTGCACCATCTTCACTATCTTCGTTGCGCGATATATTTAAGTATATTTTTTGTGATTTGCGATCAATAATTGAAAAACGAGTATAATAAAATGAAGATGAAAGACTAGTGACTAGTTGGTTTATTTTAGACAGGCGTAATGAGGAGTATAGAATTAGCGAGGTTGACAGATAACACGTACAAGTAATTCATAATTGCATCCTTACTTAGAGCAAATTGATGTCCACATTTGATGGGCAGTTGTTGTTGAGCTTTCCACTTGAGGAATAAGTAGTATCTTCCCGATCTGCCTTTGCAACCTCCAAAAAAAGTTTGTCTTTTGAGGTTGATAAGGCCAACACTTAAAATTCTAAGGTGGGCTCCTAACCTTAGGAGGAATATTGTTAAGACTAGTCCGCCACAAAAGGCGAGGCAACAAACTAGTGTTAGGAAGAGAGGGATACGCCCAGCACAATTAATTCCGACCCAACCACAAGTGATTAGAAATGTTAAGCTGAGGATGACCAGGATAAGGACGGTGCGGTTGAGGACATTTCCGGCTATAGAAAGTAAGGCTTGAAGGGTGACGTAATTTCTGAGAATGGAGTTTTCGCAAAGGTTTGTTTTGAGTAGACAATTTAGCCATTTATCAGCGGATAGAGATATTACAGCGAAGATTTGTAAGATGACAAGGATCACTTGGAAAATTCCATAGAAGAAGAAAATGTGGAGGAAAGAGTTGACCGAGTATGAGACAAGTTTCACCGGAAAGTAAATCTGGATTAAGGTAAGGGTTCAAGGGCTTCCATATTACTTCTCTGTAGGGGTCGATATCCCAAAGGACTATGAGGATGGTGAACGGGACGATGAGGGAGATGCCTAAAAGGGTGACGTAAACTAGGAGCAATCCGAGAAAGTCGTATTTCCACGGTGTCTTCAAGCGAGGACTAGAGGACACTGAAAATTAGTGGAATATAGGAATTAATTCAAAGATAACCAATTTCGAAATAAGTAATTACTTTCAACGTGAATGCTGTTAGTAATGACGCTGTTGACTCCAGCGGCGAAATCTGGACAAGCGACAAGATTTCAGGAGATGGCTACACTGAATAAACCAATTCCAATGAGGAATACATATCCGATTATTTGATGAGTAGTGAGTTGTCTGTGAGCATTGTAAAATTCATTTTGGAGAGCGTAAAAGCAACAAAATAGAGTTATCGGGAAGACAACGACGGCTTCGAAAATCCATGGAATAAGTTTCCTCGAAAAGGGCTGCCATTTTAGCTGGGCAGAGTATCCTTGTGGGACACTTTGTAAATGCAGTTCTACAATGAAAGGGCAAACTTTCCCGTACGAAATGTTGTATAATATGTAAAACTACTTTAATAAAGGGTGGCAGCATTTTTAATAGATTATTGAATAAGCAGATTATTCGCAACGACTAGCGTATATTTAAATAAAAATTATGAGGGCTAAAGTCGAACGCCAGTCGGAGTCGAATGACTTTTGCTACAAAATTTAGATAAAAGTTAGTCCCGATTCTGATGAGAGGTGGAATGGAATCCCCTCAACAAAAATTTTTGCAATCGATTTTTTATAGAATGGCCGTTTCGAGTAATTTCTGGAATTTATTTTGAAACGTAATTTCTTGAACAGTTACTTGTACGCAGTTTTATGAAATGATTGACAGGTAGGCCTGACCCATTCCCAAATATGCAGTTGAGCTGGGCATAATCACTGAAATTTTCTATAAAAAAATAACCGTTTGATTATATAAATGCATGGGATAGTAGGGNCGTTTGATTATATAAATGCATGGGATAGTAGGGGTAAAGTATTGATACTAACTAAGACAAGGGGCAAGCCTAAATGATCACCCTTTTAAATCGCTAGTGCATTTGTCTATAATTTCCGTCTATTTTCAATTTCTGTCTTTGTAATTTAAATTTTATGCTAGTCTAAGTTTTCCAGCATGCCCACATAATAATTATTTTTAAGGACTATTTACTTCCTAAAGTGGATATTTCAGATATTTCACCTTCAAAATTAAGGACACATAATCTAAACAATCTTAAATAAAATTAGCAATTTCCATTAATTCTTGAACAACACATGAAATACAACATGGTTTTATGACATACATATTATGAACATTTGCAGCAAGCCTCAAACTAATGTCCAGCAGAGAGAAATAAAGCCATTTTTACAATTTTTTCTTCTCCAGAATACAATCCCTCAAAAATTTATGAGCTTTTTTCCCTGCTCATCCATCCATCTCTAAAAAGTCACCGAGGTAGACATAAAAAGCCTCATGCCACTGCGGTGGCGCGCTATTCTTCACATCTATTCTTCATACTTTTATTCTCCAGGAAATAAAAAAAGGATTGCATTATGTAATAGTGTGACCATACAGCGACCTCCCAGTGGCTTGTGTGTGAGAGAAATGATGTGGAAGCAAATCCATTTTTTTCGCTCCACTTCAAACCATGTTCGAGTCAAGAAAGGATTCAAAGTTTACCGCGATGAAAACCACACAAAACTTTTGTGTAATTCACACTCCATGAGATGCTCCTAGCAAATAATCTTTTCAAGTTCACTGTCAATTTTTCTCTCTACCTTCTGTATTTTTATTCCCTGTTGATTACATAGCTTAAAGGCTTCAGGTGAGACTATGCTTTAAATCTCTGCAGTGATTTATTTTTTTCGTTTACTCTTGGATAATCCTTTAATCATCCGAAAAAAAGAAATTCCTTTGGAAGTTAGATAATGACGGATGACTTGGCAAAAAAGGAATGTCGCCTGTAGGCGGTCACTCTTATGAATCAAAAAGTATGCCGTAATTTCCACGCTTGTGAAACTGAAACCATCTCATTTCACCTGGTTTGAGTGACAAGACAAAAGATTCAGAAAAAAAGGCTGATTAGGCGTGTAAGATCGTGCAGCCAAAATGATTATGTATTTTCGCTTAAAAAATGTGAAAAAATAATAGATCCTATTGTTAGGTTTAGAAAAGGGATGAAAAGTTAAGGAGAATTTATGAACATTATCAAACCGTTTTTTCTTTGTCGGTATAAAACAAACAAGAGACTGGAGTAAATATCAAGGATGGGGAGAATGATTAAGGATAAATTAAAGATGGATGATTTTATTATATTTTATCAGATTATCGGCATCTCTAAAACATATTTTTGCGGGGTTAACCGATACATGAGTTGAAGAATGTTTGGATTTATGATTTAATTTGAGAGAGAAAAAAATGCAATTTTTCCAGTTTCTGGAGAATAAGCCACTTCCATAAAAATACATTGAGTGCGGGAAAATGCATTCCATCTTTTTCCAAGAATTTATTATCATTTCTGAACCCTTCTCCTGTACAATATTGTATTTTGGTGGGAATGACATTGAAAGAAGAAATCAGTGCAAGTGTTGGTGATCCAGTGCATATTGTCATTGAGAGATATTTCTCTGCGAACATAAGTCCCATTGTGACAATCCGAAATTCCTTTACGGCTTAATAAATCCGTGAATTGTGAGGACGATAAAAGACTTAAAGGATTTATTCCACTTCTTTGAGTGTCGCGTTTGAATAGAAAATCCTTTCTCTTCACTGGTTGCCTAATTCTCTTGGAATTTTCTCCATAGGAAAGAATACAATGTAACCCTTTTCCTGTCTTATCACATAAGCTTCTCTTCCGTTGAAAATCATTTCGGATTTTCTCTGGATTTTTTGAGCATGATTCTCCTTCAAAAAAATCTCGACTTGTCTCTCTGAGATAAGGGGACATTGTATAAAAAATCCTTTATTTGCGGAAAATTCCAGGGTTTAACCGGGAAATAAAAAGGAGACGGTGCACCATACGCGTGTTTTTTGTATTCATTCGAGAAATGAAAAAAAGAAGAGTTGCACAACCCAACCCGGGTATTTTCATCGTAAAGCCTGTAATTACCCTGGAAAATGAATCCAGCGGGTTGGCCCGGGCTGGAGTGATGGACCATAATGTATTCATGAATCAATAGACAAAACAGAAAAGCACTCAAAAGTTTAATAATAGTTGTTGAACACAATACGCACCTGTTTTACAACCACTATGAAGAGATAAAAACCACCCATTTTATTGATTACACGAAAATAACAAAGGAAAAAATCACAATATTCTTGTCCAGCGCTTTTGTATCCAGATTGATGAATCATGGTTGGGGCATGGCTGCCTCAACTATTTTACTAAAGTATACCCATCCTCTTTAGTAATTGTCATAATTCATGACAGAAGTAGCAACCTACCTGCCTTTACACGCGAAAACAAAATAGGCTCAAAAGAGGGGAAAACAACAAATGACAAACAAGCCTACAAAATTTCACACAATAGGAGAGTATATCGATTTTTCCCCAGTTTCATCGATAAAAATGCTACTCACATTTTTAGTCTGTATTTTAACCATTTAAAAAAAAATGTTTATTTTATTTTTAACAAGATCTAAACGTCTCATCGCTTATCCACTCCATTACATTTTGGCAAGGGAAAAATGTTTTGAGTTTCTCTCCTCATAGTTGACAGAAGAAATCAAAAAGAAAAATTGGATGTTGTCTCTGGTGTGGAGAAATTGTGGATTTTTTGTGATAATACTATTCCCTCGAGATTATTACGTAACGGCTCTACTCTGCATGATGATGAAATGAGATGATGAAAGGAGTGTTATTTAGACTCGGTTGGGAAAATCCCGTCTTCATTTCATTTATTGAGTGAATCTCTCTCGATTTATCTCGGTCGATTGAGATTCCTCCCGAGTGGATGTAATGAAGAGAAGACGGGAATGACGGGATGGATGTTCTTGTGACAAAAAATAAACTCAAGGGGAAGTTTTTCTTTGACAATTTCACTTCAAGAGAGAGAGAGAAATGTATCATAATAATTTTTATTTGGAATGAGAAAAACACGCCATGTCTTTAGTGGAACATGCTTTTGAGATCTTTTTCGTCTTGAGATTTTTTTTCAGAATGACAGTTAAAGCAATCTTTACAATTGTGAAATCCCTGAGGACTTTGTGGCTACATGAGATGGAGAGAGAGAGAGAGTGAGGGTAAAAAAAAGTTTTGTATCATTCATTGAGTTTATTGTAGTGCTTTATGGAGCTACTACAAATGCAAGAGATTACCATCTAATGCATCACATCCAAAGCTCCAATGGGGAAAAACGACTGGAGAATATGAATTGGCTGGAGAAAATGTTTTTGGGAAATGGAGGATCAGTATTTTTTATACATGAGTAAAAAAATTGGAAGAGCTTGAGAATTTTGTTTGAGGTTTGTAATGGAAAAAAATTGTCATCAAGTCAGTTTGTCTTATCTGTGGTGGGGAATGGTGTCGTTTTTGTCGAAATGGGAGGTTTTTATCGACAAAGTCAATCCGAGAAATGGGGTTTGTTCATTTGTTTAAAAAAATAAATGAAATGGAGAGAACGATAAAGAAAGAAAGACGATGAGATGTTGGTTTGGTGTTTTGGAGATGAGGTTTGATGGAAATGGGAAATGATTGAGTGGAGGAAATGGAATGAGTAATTGTTTGATTTTGCATAATTGACAAAGGCTGGTTAATGGAAGAGATGTTAATATGGATAAAAGTTTGGTGAGTTTGAATTGAGAAAGTCAATTTTAATTGCATTTTTTGTGGAAAAATAAAATTACAAAGTATGCAGTATCAAAGTAATATTTTGATGCGGAAATGCATAAATAATGCAATCGTAGTGAAGGACACTGGCAAAGGTGCATATTTTGAGACGATGCGTGATATATGGAAAACATGCATGTAGCTTATGGCATCCTTGTGTTATGTAATGTGGAGAGTGAATGTGACGAAACAACATGTGGGGTGAAGCTGGACTGCGTTTTCTACAATGCAGTTGAGGAAGGGGACAAGGCTGGATTCAGGTTAGTGGGTAATTGAGGATTTGGACTGGAGACAAAATCCGGAGAAGAACAAGTCATGGACATCTGACGGGGAAATGGGGATATATTTTGAATACAGTGTTTCTCCAGAGTTTATTGGAAATAATGCTGATAGAGTGCGAGGGGCAGGTTAAGGTTTTGGAAGAAATACATGGACGCATGTTGGAGATGGTGGGCTAAAATTACGAAATCATGTCATGCATTTTCTTTGTAATTTTATGCTTAATAGAATGCGCTAGATTTCATAACGTTATTCGGTAATTTAAGTGCTGCTTGTATGAAGATGTTTATATTCCCACCTCCTTCCTAGGTTCGAAATCTAATTTTAAATGCAGTCGTTCGTACATAATTACATAAAATTAATGACGTGTCATCAATCCTCTTGGAATGTTCCCACTTAATTTTATATTATTACCTATTCACTTGTGAGAAAAAGTAACTATTGAAAAATATTTAACATACTGGGTGCCAGCTTGTCTCATTGTAGCTTATCCAGTACATAGCAGTCCAACTTTGTATACACAAGTTGACTAATTTTCAGATAAGCGAAAAAGTACCACCCATGCAAAAACTATTTGTTTAAATGCAAATTAAAAAATATTTAACGTACTGATTTGCAGCCTTTTTGATTATTCGTGAAGTGAATGACTAGTTCATGATCATTTTTCTTCAAGCTCCATCCACCTGCAGTTTCATTTCATCACATACGGAAATAGTTCCTTCTTCAGTTCCGATATGAAGCACGTAGCCACAACGAACTAGCCGTGTTTTTCACAAGGAATTCTGTGTCTTCTTTTGTCAACGATGTCATCCATCCTTCCATCCACCTGCAGTTTGATTTAATCGTTTTCGGTACCGAATAGCCAAGATCTTGGAATCTGTCTTTGTCGATGGAAATTCTAAAATCATAGACAAGCGTACTTATATGAGCATCTCAAATATAGTAAGAGCGAAAGAAAGAAGAAATACGCATAGCTCTGTTGCATATACTTTTAATCGCCAATCTCCTTAGCGTGGCTCACCATTGTATATGCTATTTAAAAATTCTCTCCCCACAGGTTTTCATATTGAAACGATAAATTTGTAATGATTTCTTTTCTACTACCTTGCAATATACACGTACCCGTTGCGTTCGGACGTTTTCCGTTTGCTTGGAAAGAGAAGAAGTGACAAATGTGAAATAAACGTTTTTTTACAACTGCAAGTGACTATGAACAAATGGACAAAGTTTTATGAACATGAATCCGCAAGGGGAATCGTTCCAATATTTGTCTGATCAGCATTTCAATTGCAATGGAAAAATACAGACATAAAAAGCCTTTGAAAAGACTGTAGCTCGCTTACCGCCACCACTACTCTTAGATACTAAAATGACGTGTATTGGGCTTCTATTGATCTATACGTGGACCTATTATCAACCCTTTCAAAATCCGGAAGTTCTGGAAATTATACGACGGTCCAAAGTGTTTGTCTGTGGAGTACTGCCCCCATGCCCTGCATCCCATTGGTCGTTGACTTGCTTAGTCAATTCGTTGACGCGACCCTTACGTTCTGTGAGGTACCTAATGCGGTCGCATATCTGTGTCAGTAAACCACTCCATTTAGTCATTATCATACCCCTTACCCCACACAGTCAATAAAGGACCTAGTTCCGTTACTTTCTGTAAATATTCATTTGCAGAATTTTATTTTTCTATAATTCTAATTCCTGCTTCACATTCACATACCGTACATTATCAAAAATAATATAACCACACCTTACAAAAAAATAATGATTACGGATACACGCACATACAGGCCGCGCGGACATCATACGTCTCTTTCAAACACGGTTGACAATCACTGGCCTTTTTGAATTTCTTTTTCTTTGTGATTTTCGAGAATGAAATGGAAGATCACGATGAAATATTTTTTAAACTTGAATGAAGGTTCGGAAACTTCGAATAATACTTTGGAATATGCGATTTATTATGCCATGAAAAATCCTCAAGTGCAGAAAAAAGTTCAAGAAGAAATATAAGAAATTTTGTCGTCACTGGAGCTGATAGGTTGTGAACAATTTGTTTTTTAGAATGCCGTATACAGAGGCGACCTTGATGGAAGTTCAAAGAATGTCTAATGTTCTTCCGATGACTGTTCGGAGCCCAACAGAAGATTGTATTCTGAATGGATATCAAATTGAAAAGGTGTGTTTGATGTTATCTTAGCAAAATGATAAGCATTAATGTATAAAATTGAATAATTCTGATTTATCTCAGGGTGCCATTGGGATCGTCATAATTTACAGTATGCACATGGACAAAAGCATCTGGGGTGACCCATTTCCGACCGGAAAGGTTTCTGGATGAGAATAACAAAATCATTGCTTCAAAGGCACTCCGTCCGTGTTATTCCTTTTGGAGCAGGTACTTAAAGCATTGCTGTGTAATAGTTGAATGGGAAGACATTCATTCACTAGTGCTTGTTGAGTAAGGTTTTTTTTAAATTTTTTCAAAGGAAAACGAGTCTGCCTCGGAGAGCAAATGGCAAGGACTAAATTATTCTCATATTTTACTGCACTCCTTCAAAGTTACACTTTCGAGGAACTGTCATCGTCCAAGATTGACAAGGACGTTGAATGTGAGGATCTTGAAAAAGTCATCTTCCAGAGAGAAGTCCACGTTGGCTTTACCCTTTCGCCAAACCCTTTTCAAGCAAAGTTAATAAAGAGAAAATGAATGATTGAATGATCCATATATTTTTCGCGAAACGCTTATCAAGCCATGCCATGATAACCAAGAGACAATAAAGCGATTCTTTACAAAAAATTGACATTCTTCATGTATGCACTCATTCTTATCACGAGAAACGTATTTAGAAAGATAATATGATAAGTGACGGCTGGGATCGATACATAAAAATATGCTCGAAGAAATCAATTTAAGTTTAAATTGGCCAAATGCGACTTTGACAATAAAATAAATGGATTTGCACATAACGCATAAATGCCAAGAGTCTCGTTCAATATTTACGTATAATCTTCATGTTGGTTGCATGCAATGCTGACGTCTGACGCTCTTGACACCCGTAATAGACCACCCCGAGTTTCTTTACAGATTTTTGATCATTAAGTAGGGGAAATTTTATCAATACAGTATTGTTCATGTTCCAATTTCAAGAAAAGTTTGATACGGTGGGCTGGATCTTTTATTAAAAATTAATATTAGCACCACGTGTACCTCAGATTCTTGTATGACGATCCATCCCTCATCGAATTTCTTAATAAATAGATATCCTCTGCGTAAACAAGAGGTGGGAGAAGAGGGGAGAAATGACTGACGTCAAATGCTCCACAAACCGAGTGCTTTCTTTTTATGCTAATTTCTGCCACATCGTCATAAACACCATTTTGTGATACTATATGCAAGTCTTATTTTAGTGCGTTTTGGGAAGAAAGCTGAACAACTTCTTGTTTTTGGTTATCTCCTTTAAAGAAAATATTCCAACCTTTCCCAATTTGTTGGTTTGTTTAATTTTATTAAAATTAACAGAACTGGATCAATTTCACAAGTAGTGTACACGAGAAATGATGACTCAATTCGATTCATCAATTGCTTCAGGGCAGTGGAAATAGAAAACGAAAGTGTGTCGAATCCAGTGGTTCAAATTGCAGTGGTTCCAGTAGATCCACTGGTAACAGTTGATCCAGTGGTTCCAATAAATAATGAAAATTCATTGTTTTATAGGCGTACTACAGAAACTGCGTTAAGTCTGGAACTGGAAGACACTGCAGTATTGCCAATTAAGCCTCTCAGTTCCAGCTATTTGGGGGTATATCTTAACAACCACTATTTAATTGGACATTCCCCATTTAAAGTATCATCAGAAGGAGACCCCAAGTCGACGTGGATAAGAAAGGTTAAATTTTCTCCATTTATAACTTTTAAAGTCATAAAAAACTTCTAATGAATTCTAATGTTGGATTTTACAACAGGGAGCATTTCTCTTGCTGAATGGGTTGGCCCTTCTACCTGTGTTAATAAAATTGAGATTCTTTGGAAAAACTGCACGGAATGATGAGGACAAAATGTTCTGGTATATCCTTATCGGCTTTCAAACCTCATATGGAATCCTTCAGCTTCAATATTTTAAGCTGTTGTGGCGTGGTCAAGAATTAGTTCTG
>JAHZNA010000047.1:0-33233 GCA_027743935.1 Sinodicranocentrus sp. ZH6
CTGGCCATCAGAATTTCGGCAGTCTTGTTTCCGTTACAAAGCTATAACCACCAGGTGGCTCTCCAGCTCCATTTCCACCATGAGAAACTTCAAGCTCAAGAGCATTATCTTCATTCCTAGCGACCTTCAAAATTCCATGAGTTCGGGACTCATTTGCCAGCGCGCAGTGCAGAGCCCAGACCCCAAAAATGATCCCTAATGGAAATTTACATAAACATGCTTGCATAAATAAGTTATCATCGATCATATTTTATGTTTTAATTACAAAAATGTATTGAATTGTTAGAAAAATTGTTTTCATCAGATAGATGAATAGGACAAACCTGATATCTTCATTATCATAAGCTGTAAACTTTCTGGTAGTAATAAACGCAGAGAATTGAATGGAATCTGCTTTGTCAACACAACTTATGGTTTATTCATCTCAAGTGGGTGTAGGTGGATAATATATTGTTCCCTTAATATTTATCATGAGTTTTGATGGTTATCAAACCCCAATAAGATAAAGTAAGAGTATGATAAACTATGCATAGGGAGGTAGTTAGTGCAACCCTAATTTGAAAAGTGTTTAAATAGATAAACTCCTCATCAATTATCATTCACTTTAAATCTGACATTCAAGGTTGTAAGGATGTTGTAGCAAACAATGTCAAATGTAAAAACGAAAATAAATAAATTATGACTTATGATTATAATCTTAAACTTTGGTTTTTGTCCTCACTGTGTGCTTAGGTTGTTTAAGATTTAAGTTGATTTGATGTAATAAGCTGTGTAGAGAAGTCTACACAAATTTAGTATGACTATCCGAGGCTATGTAAAGGTCGATTTGTTCTTATCTAATTACTTCCTATTAGGTATCAACCTGTTGGGGGCGTGATTCAGTCAATTCTGCTCCCGAGCATTTCATATCTTATTTTGGTTCTGTTCTGAAGTTTGTAGGTAGATGAACACTTTATGCAAGTTGATGATCATCAAATCTCACTCGGTATCATTTTACAGATTGCCTTGAATGTGTGTCCTTCTTATCATTATTATTAAGGAGCGCAGCTTTTAGCGAAATTGGTCATTCAGTTTGCCTGTCTGTCTGTGTGTAATCACGCCACGGTACCACTTTTTCAAATTATATAGAGTCTACATCTCAAGATCTTAATTACTTTTGAGCAAAATATGTAAAACCGTTATAACGGTAGCTATTACTTCCGAGATTTAATATTACAACATATACCGTGTAATATGTCATTCGACAGCTAAGTAATAGTCAGGTCGGTGGGTGTATATTTTTTAAATTCAAAACTTGACCGCTATTCCATGTCCAGCAGCTATTCCATGTCCAGCAGCTATTCCATAGCACCTTTAGCATAGATTGCTTGGAAAGTTCTTTCTTTGATAGTAGTAGTCGTATACTACATTTTATTCTAAGCTGGCGACAAACAAAATCGAACCAAAAATTCAGATTTTAAACTAGAATTTATTATTTCATTTCTCACACAAAACGACTAGGTTGATTATTATGCCTTGACGAAAAAGTGCACTGTATTAAGTGGAGTAGGATGATTTCTAAGCCATCGAGGGCCATTGTAAACGGTAGAGTCTACTCCTGATGTCCATGTTCCAGTAGGCAAATAAATATCACGGGCAATAGCACCTTCCACAACGACTGGGGCGACAAGAATATTATCTCCAAGCATGTACGCTAAAGATCAGATGTCATTTAAATTAATTCCCAGGCTAGCCATATTCCTAATATCTGAATCATAGTTTATCATTTTGAGTATTAAATTGAAAAAATGTACCGTCATCAATTGTAAACGTTGTTGCATCTGTGGGGTCAACCCACCACATTGGTCTGTTCATTGGACTTCCATCTTCGGATGTTTGACGTGCAGCACGTAAAATTTCATCCTGATATTTTTCTCTATGCGCCAGCACATCCAAGGTAATTTGCACAGTCTGCATTTTGCATAAATTTTAAAATACATGCTTTTCAAAAATAAATATTGAAGTAGAAAGCAAATAACCTACTTCCGGGTCGTAGTTCCAAGGAGCAACAGAAATCTGAACAGAAGGCATAAAAATGTTAGCTTGCATCCATCTCACGTACAATTCCTTACTAGGCCACTGTCCGCCATATGCATTTCCACCGATCATATCAGGCAAGACGAATGGGTAACCGACAATGCTGAACTGTAGCAGGGTTGGGATCATTGATCTAAGTCCATTGTCATATCCCCAGTGTGAGTCTTTGTCCAGCATTCGGACAAAAAATGGTAGTTTCTGGAAAAGAACAAAACGTCTTGTTTCTGCTGACAGAACAAATATAAATGCAATTTTTCCTAACCTGATTCAAATGAGCAGTTCTAGTTTCAATGAGTCCACCAAAAAGAGTACAAGTTTCTACAAATTTAGTCGAGTAAACGTGTGGCCACATGTCAGTTTCTCCAGTCATGATGGGTGAAGCTGGAAGCCAGTTGGTTTCTCCAGCGTCAAATTTATATGCGTCCAAGCCTGTGTCTACGCGAAGCTTCTCGAGTCTGTCAACCCACCAAGCAGCAGCTTCAGGATTGGTGACGTCTATGATACCAGAATTGCCTCCTTGCCACCATCCGGTAATTCCAGTTTTACCCTTGGGGTCCTTCACAAAGTAGCCTTTACTCATTCCCTCATTAAATAGAGGACAATCTATGGAATTGTATTTTTTATCAAAAATTATCCATGCAAATTAACCCTAAATATAACTTTAGGTAATTACTGTACCCTTACCGTAATTAACAAAAGGATGTACCCAAGCAGTTACTCTCATATTCATTGCTTTGATTTCGTCAATCATTGCCTTTGGATCTGGGAACTTTTGAAGATTGAAAGACTTCTTCGCCATAGCAAGTCTCCCAGTGATCGTCGATTTCAATGTGAGATGCATTCTTAAAACCTTCACTGACCACCCTTTTGGCGTAGTCTAAGACAATAGTTTGGTTTACCTCGGTTTTGTACTGTGCCCATGTGGAAAATAGAGGGTTGATAAGCATTCGCTCGTCAGGAATTCCACTGGGTTTATCGAAAAATGTAGTCAAAGCGTTTTGCCGAGCAACTTTTACATTCTCAGCAGTGCACCACGTGTACTTCAAAGTGAGTGGGGTCCTCTTTGTGTATGGCTTTTCGTCTCTGGCAATAAAGCAGACGCGATTGGATCGAGTAGAGTTATAGACTGAAGAAAAGTGGCGTATCGGGATCCACAACAAGTGCAGCTCCATTGGAAAGCACCCAAAAATTTTCGATAACACCTCCAAACATGCGAGAATGATCTGCCATGGAGTCCGCGGGTACATGAGCTGACTCCAGACGGGGACTTGTTTCAATGGGCCAAATTGATGTGAACATTTCTCCACCTCCATACCAGTGAACTCCGGTCTCCAACTCGAAGCAATCTTCTAGTTCACGAGCATAATTAGACGTCCATTCAACTCTCTCACACATTGGAGCATCAGGGGACAGCTTGATTTCAACTCGTGCAAAGTCACCCCACTCAATGCATTCGCTCGAACCACCATTGTCACAATACGACCATTGCCCAACCGCGGATGGGAGAGACATACCAAGTTTTCCACGGGCGCGAATCACTAAAATAATAATAAGAAAAATTAAGTAACTAGCTATCAGAATTTTTATATGCTTGTTTCCGTAATAGAAAGCTAACCTCCTGGGTTTCCACCATGGGAAACTTCAAGCTCAAGAGCATTATCTTCATTCCTAGCGACCTTCAAAATTCCATGAGTTTGGGACTCACTTGCCAGCGCGCAGTGCAGAGCCCAGACTCCAAAAATGACCACTGATTTAAATTTACATAAATATGCATAAATAACTTATTATGTATTATGTTTTTATTTTTTTATTTTTTTTCTTAATCAGATAGAAGAATAAAACAAACCTGATATCTTCATATTGCAAGCCGCACAGTTTCGGGTAGTAGTAACGCAGAGAATTGACTCGAATCCGCTTTGTCAACACAATTTATAGTTTTAACATCTCTTAAAGTGGGCGTGGCTATTGAGAGTTTTGCAGGTTATGAAACCACTTGTAAGCTTAAGTCAACGTATGATAAATTATGCATAATTGTGCAAAACTCTAATTAGACAGGTGGTTAAATAGATAAACACCTCAATCAATCATCATTCACTTGTGATCTGACATTTAAGGTTTTAGCTGGTGTAAGTTCAGGTTTATTCAGCTTGTTTTATTTACTTTAAAAAATTGCAGAGTACCAACGGATGGACTTAATTGAGCAGTCTGAAGTGTGCAGATTAAACATGTTATTTTAGACCAACACACTCGGTATCATTTTGTAGAATACATGTAATGTGTGCTTATCATTGTATGAATTAGTTTTGAAGATTATGCACATCATATAATAACAAAACACTCAAAGAACGTTTACTTGTCAATTATGATTTATTTTAATAAATATGTTTATAGAAATTCGTTTTGAAGGGGACAAAGTCAAGTTCCTAATCAGACTTGATAAAATAAGGAACAACATTCAAAGGAGCAGGGTGGTCCCTCAACCAGCGAGGTCCTGTATATACATTAGAATTCACTGCAGAAGTCCATGTTCCCGCTGGTAAATAAATATCCCGAGTAACTGCTCCTTCCTCAACAACTGGAGCTACAAGGATCTTATCTCCAAGCATGTAAGCTGTTTAAGATAAAGTTGAGGTCAGTTACTGTTGATTTTAACTCGTAAATAATAGTTTTATTATTCCTAATCCATATAACAAATTCGTATTTACCATCGCCAATAGTGAAGGTTTCTTCATCTGTAGGATCTACCCACCAAATAGGTCTGTTTATTGGCGTGCCATCTGCAGCCGCTTGTCGTGCAGCTTTTAAAATCTCATCTCGGTATTTTTCTCGTTGTGCAAGAACATCCAAACAGATGCTGATAGTCTATAAAAAACAAGAAAATTATTTTTCCTCAGAAAATCATGTTACTAATTTAATTTACAATTTAGCACTTACTTCAGAGTCATACTTCCAAGGTACAAGGGAGAATTGAACTGCTGGCATGAAAATGTTGAGTTGCATCCACCTCACGTACATCTCTTTAGTGGGCATTTCTGCACCGTAAGCATTACCTCCAATCATGTCTGGANCTCAGAAAATCATGTTACTAATTTAATTTACAATTTAGCACTTACTTCAGAGTCATACTTCCAAGGTACAAGGGAGAATTGAACTGCTGGCATGAAAATGTTGAGTTGCATCCACCTCACGTACATCTCTTTAGTGGGCATTTCTGCACCGTAAGCATTACCTCCAATCATGTCTGGAAGTACATATGGATAACCGACAATTCCGAAATGAAGCAGAGTTGGAATCATGGATTTCAATCCGTTGTTGTAACCCCAGCGAGAGTCTTTGTCCAACATACGAATGAAAATGGCTTCTTTCTATAAAATAAACAGATTTCACATAAACCAGGCAAATTGTCTTTTTTATAAATCATAGCTATTCAAACCTGGTTCAAACGAGCAACACGAGTTTCAATCATTCCTCCAAATGTAGCACAAGTTTCGACATATTTTGTTGTGTAGAGTTGTGGCCACAAATTGGTATCTCCGGTTAATGTATGGGATGCTGGAAGCCAGAGTGATTCTCCAGCGTCAAACTTAAAAGAATCAAGACCTGTGTCTGCTTGCGTTTTTCGTAACCTAGCTGTCCACCAAGCGACTGCTTCAGGGTTGGTCATATCAACGACTCCAGTTGTTTCTCCTTCCCACCACCAGGATATTCCAGTCTTGCCTTTAGCGTCTTTCACAAAGTACCCTTTGCTCATGGCTTCATTGAACAATGGGCAATCTGTAGCAAAGAAAAAGAATTTATTACAACCATGAGCACCGTCATATCAACATTGCATGTAAGCTTTGTCGTATGAAATTTTGTAAATACCGTAATTAATAAAAGGATAAATCCATGCCGTGGCCTTCATGTTCATTCCTTTAATCTCATCAATCATTGCCTTTGGATCAGGGAATTTTTGAGAGTCAAAAACTGCTTCACCGTAACAAGGTTCCCATTTATCGTCGATTTCGATGTGGGAAGAATTTCCAAAACCTTCGCTGACCACTTTTCTTGCAAAGTCGAGCACGATAGTTTGATTTACTTCTGTTTTGTACTCTGCCCAAGTGGACCAGAAGGGACGAATCAACATGACCTCGTCCGGAATTTCCGTTGGTCTTTCGAAGAAGGTATTCATGGCAAGTTGATGTGCTGCTTTGACATTTTCAGCAGTGCACCATTCATACTTCAAAGTCAAGGGTCCTCGCTTCGTAAATGGACTCTGGTCTCTGGCAACGAAACAGACTTGATCGCGACGTTTGCTGTCAAGACTGAAGTGTAGAGGTGTATCTGGGTCAACCACAAGAGCAGCTCCGTTGGAGAGCAGCCAGTAATTTTCAACAACACCTCCATAATACAGGTCTTTGTTTTGGAGGAAGTCAGATGTAACGTATGGGGACTCTTGTCTTGGATTAGTTTCGATTGGCCAAGTTTGAGTATGAGTTTCCCCACCTCCATACCAATGAACGCCTGATTCCATTTTATAACAATCTTCGATCTCTCGTGCATAAGTGGAAGTCCATTCAACCCTACTGCAGCCTGGAACAGTACCAGCTTTCAACTCGACCCTTGCAAAGTCTCCCCATTCCACACATGCAAGGTCACCGTTGCAATGGGTCCAGTCGCCCACAGCAGCTGGATGGGAAAGCCCAAGCTTACCCGAAACACGGACTACTATAATATGGGAAAAAGCATTCAAGTTTGTACTCCGCGAAAGAACAAGCTTGTCATGATCTATCTTTGAGTAATGTTACCATCGACGCCAAACGTGATTTGGAGATCTAAGGCGTTATCTTCATTGTTTGGAACTATCTTAAAGATTCCAGTTTGTGCAGCTCGACCACTTGTACTGTGAAGTGATATTCCGATCCCAAGTAGGATCGTCAGAATTCCTGCGGAAAAGTTTAAAACAGCATATTTAGGGCATGAGCGATGCGTATTAAACTTATGCTATGATAGAAATAAATAATTCTAAGTGGGGTGCATGATATAACATTTAAGTTTTGTGTTCGGAAGTGCATCACACTGTTTAAAAACGAATTTCGATTTGTTCTCAAACTTATTTAGACACAAGTCAGTCTTTTAAAATTGAAGCTACAATTAAGCTGTGAACATTTTAATATTTAAATTTTGAAGTTTTGATTCAAACCTGAATACTGCATTTAAGCAGATGTGAAGAAATTTGAGCCGGTGTGAAGTGGAGAAAACAAAAAAACAAGTATGATAAGTGCGAGAATCCAGCAGCAAATAATGCCTGAGCGTTTAAAGGTATGCATTATTTATATGCAAAAGTTCTATATATTCATAAGTCCGACCTCTCATGAATGTCATAATCATAATCACTTGATCACTCATCGAATCATCATCTCACCATACCATCGTTGTGTGTTTTCACAAATCACTCAAACGCCCGAAACTTGACACATGTCGCATCGCATCCTGAGCATGATACAAGTGGAGATAGAAAGATCTGAAAACTTATGTGCAATCTTTTGCACAATAATGCGTACAATTGCACGACTCAGCATAATAATAACTATCCAGTACTGAATCCGATAATGAGGATAAAATGACTTTTCAATCAAAAATGCATGCAACAAAAACCAAAGCATCACATTTCATGGTCACACCAAGCTGAGAAATATTCCGTCATATAAGTAAGTGAAATGAAAAATCAAATACAATGCGAATGATGGCAGCGATTTTTTAAATACGACTTTACATATATACCGTAGTTATAGCACATCATGCCGATTAGTACAATTTTTACTAGACGCAAACACTGACACGTGTTCTATGCACTGACACGTGAAAAACACATTCCAGGTAATTATATAAAAACATTTCCCCACCTAGCATAAAACCTTTAAGCAACAACCGTGATTTTTCTGATATTAAAAGCCATCATCGTATCACAAAATACTCAAGATTTTGTGACAACTGATTATGAAATAAAATGTGCAATTCAAGTCAAGGAATGCTATATGCTCTACCATAATTTGTTTATTTGATCAAGGAAATTAGCGACTGACATTTTCGGGTTTTTGGAGCAAACAGTGTTTATGTAATTTATTGATTACTTTTTGCTCTTGAAATCTGCCAAAACTGATAACTATGGATAAGAGAATTTTTTGCAAAAGCAGAATGAACGGAACGTCACATTAAAACATACATACACAAGTAAATAATTGCAGTAATTCGCAATATCACAGCAATTTTAATAGAAATGCAAAGATTAAAATTGAAGAACTTGATGGATTTCAGAGACCCAATAAAACTTTGACAATAGCAAATGACTCATGACATCAATAGATAATTATTATCGATGCCATCAATAATTTTTAATAATGGGTTGAGCCAACAATAAGCGCACTAGAATCTTATTGTTAGCAATTGTAGAAATACTTCCGCTCTCACCAGTAATAGCAACAAACTTCTGCACATCACTTTTTTGAAATTTATCGTTATTGTGAACATTAGATACACATACAGCTGCTGACTCAAGGATACCATCACTTGAGTCCTTATTTTCGGATGTACACGTTGTTGTTTCCATTTTGCGCTTGCATAAGAGTTGTGTGCGTTAAAAATCAGAAATACGAATTTGCACACACTTTGTCTTAAATTTTATGAGCACAATTCACAATTAGTGCAGGTTTTTTTATAGATTTTGAGTAGGCAGGTATGTTCCAGTCACAATAAAATTTAAATAATAATTAAATATTTGTTGCTTGTGTATCATTAAATAATTGGACCGATCAACCTTAATTTTGAAAACTCGTTTAAAATCACTTGTTTTAACAAAAATTTGATGCATTCTTATTCTTACGCAACTTTGTGTGGTTATAGAAATCACAAGGTTGTCCATATGATGACAGATAGCTGGGTGTAGGTATGTACCGGCTGAGTAGATGCACATGTTTTCCATAGATGTATTTGCATGCCAATTTTTTGCAAAACCATGCAATATGGTGTGCAAATATGCAGTTTCTTCTCATTTTCACCAGTTTCCCCCTTTTCTCCACCTCTTGCTTTCAAAGATTTCGTATGCTACACAACTATACAGTTTTATTTAAACAGTTTATTTATAATAAAACATGAGAAATTATCTTTCTAATGTTCGTTTTCGTAAATGGATTTCAGTATTTTGATTAAGATATTTTAACGGATAATACAACGATTAATAAAAAAATAGAGTGCATACATTGCCGATTAATCATAATTTTGCCTAGCGAGATGTGGATTAAACTGTGAATTATACTTTTGCTTAACAGAAACAGGACGATACTTTGATTTATTGTCTTCGTCATCCTGTCGGTGTGAAGAAGATGTAGGGGACTTACAAGAAACTTCAGGTTCTCCTCGAAGTTTTGCTAAAACTTTGTCCGATCTTCTTTTTTCTTCTCTTTCTCTTTGCAGCCTTTCTGCTCTTAACTGCTTTAATTTTGTTTCCTTTTGTTTTTCCATTTCATCATCAGATGAATCACAGTTGCTGGACTCGGTTTCATCTCGTTTCTTATGTTTTTTCTTACTGCTTTTATGCTTATGTTTCCGTTTTTTGTGCTTTTCTTTTTTGTGTTTTTTATGTGGGCTTTTATTTATCGACGAACTTTCATCGGTAGCTTTCACCGCTTTGGAAGAGGTAGATGGAACGTTGTCTAGCTTTCTTTTAATTCCTGGGGTGCTCAAATATTTTCGAATATCTTTCAAAGGATCATGAAAAGTTTTAAATTTTGACATCTTTATATCTTCTAAAGACATAGTTTTGCTTTTCGCTTCATATCCTCCTATGACTCCAGCGGCTTCATCTAATACTTTCTCTTTCTCAATTTCTGTCCTCAACTCAGTTGGCTTACCCCTATCGATTTTGGCGTACCAAGGTTTATTTTTTGAATGCTCTAAACTGTCCTGTCCCAAATACACCAAATACCCTATTTTCTTTTCATAATCCTCCTGCTCGTTGCGTTTCTCATCTTCAAATTCCTCGTTCGTGCCACCTTGCCGTTTCCCAGCTTCAATATCTTGGAAAAAGTTGACATGGCCATCAGGCTGAACAACGTCTCTTAAAGAGCCTAAAGGTAATCCAAATCGCATATCCACACTTTCTTTGTTTCCATCAATTGCATGGTCCTCGCCAAGTTCACTGGTGCCAGCTCTTTCTCCATCATGACATTGTTCTCCAGTTGCCACATTTTCCCCAAAACGTCTACCAGCCCGCTCCCTCAGTAAAGCTGTCCGAGCTTCCTGTGCCTAATTTACAAAATATTGTAAACGTTAAGGAAAGCATAATCTTTTACATTCAGATTTAAAGTACTTTTATGAATAACGAATTTGTAGGACTAACAGCTAACGCTATTTTTCTCTGGGTTTCCTTTTCCTCTTCAGCTGCTTGAGCTTCATCTTTCCGCACCCTTGCAATATTCTTCTTCGTTCGGACGTGCCAACTACAGGGATGATTAGAAAACTGTACATTAATTTAGGGATTACTTTAAATGCTAAAATATTTATTAAATTGCTAAATATTCAACATTGATTACGTCTTACGCACCTTTTCTTTGGAAGAATATTCATTTTGGAAATCTATATACAGCTCAGAATAACCACCTGTCACCTTGTAAAACTTAAAAAATGCTCCGTCAAGTCAACATAAAACTGAAAACGTCAGTGACGGTCATGTCAGTCGTTCAAATTTATATCAATACGGGAAGCGTTCCCAGCTGGTTTGGGAGTTGGGAGAATATTGTTGACTATTTTCCGGTTCGAGAATGGGGCAAATATAGAGCCACACGGTGAATGTTTTCATGAGAGTTCGATCGAATGAACATGTGCATGTGTATTAGATTAGATCCTACATAACAGCTCATGGATGTTGCTCTGTCATATGTACATGCAAAAGTTCATTTTACGAATAAGTCTTTGACACTTTCTCGAATGTGACGTGAAAATTGTATTTTTCATTTTTCTTGATTTGCATAAGAAAAGAACACGCATGGAACGTGGAACTGGTACAGATATTCGAACTTTTTGGGGATTCATGCAAGTTCTTATGTACTTTTGACGTCTTGATCTCTTTTTACTAACAAAATAGAATCGATTCGAAACATTTCATTGAGTGGTGCATGTGTGTAGTAGTGACCTTTAACAATTTGAATACATCGGTTCAGAATGAATCCAGATTTAACAGATATTGCTGAAGCTGCGGAAGCGTTTGAGCATTTAGCGTTTACGCATAAAGTTAAACCTCGTTTGAAAACTGCTTTGGACGTAGGGTGAGCTTTTCAACATATTTAATCAAATCAATGTGTCAGAAGTTGGTTTGTCAATGTTTTCAGTTTAGTTCGTTCTTTTTACAGCGTGTTGCTTTGAATTCTTTTGGTTCTGTATTTTATCGGTAGTAAGTTAATTGCCGACCGGACAGCAACTTTTGAAGTGGAGGACCTTCCACCTGCAGAAACGGAATTGTCATTAGACGACGATGAAGAAGTTGCGGGACTAGACATGGAGTCGTACACGTCAAAGTACTTTTCTAAAAGAACTCAAGATGCAATTTCGAAAAAACCTGCGACTATTGAAGCTTTGGCGAAGACAGATTTCATTTCGACATCTTTTGCAGAGTTGAAGAAGACTATGAAGTCTATTGATGAAAAGAATTTGGTTCAGAAAGAGGTGAGTCATTCATCAGTAATTTTGTCAGTTGTTTACTGTAAATACATGTATGCCAATTGAAGTTATCATTCAACGAATTGATTGAAGTAATCTTTTTCCGTAATTATATCAAACATTTATAATTTTTAAGGTGTTCCGAACTGGAACAGGAAAGCTTGTTCCAGAGAACTGCAAGATATTTGTGAATTACGTGATTGTCAGCGAAGGGGCTGATGAACCTTTCGATTCCACTCTATTGCGCAGGGCCCCTGCAGTTGTTGATTTACGGAATCCTGATGTGCTTCCAGGTCTCTATCTAGGCATTCGGAGTATGGAAGTGGATGAAGTTTCGAAGTTCATTATTGACTCATCGTTGGCATTTGGTGCTTTGGGTTGTGCTCCAAGGATTCCACCTGGTAAAAAATGAATGACTGACACGTGGTTTTTAGTTAAGGTCAATTTAAACCATTTTTGGGGGATTTAAGTGTTTTTCGGACTTCATGTCAACAACTGTGCTGTTGGCTGAGGGTTTGGTTTGAAACTCCAGATTGATTTTCACGGTTACTGGGATAACATGACATTCAACATTATCCTTATCCTATATTTGTGCATGCATGCAGGGATTCTACTACTTTGCACCTTGTGTAAATCAAAAAGCAAAACCAAATACACGTCCTGCATCATCCTCTGCAAACCGATTTAAATGCCTTCCTATATCTGATAATGATAATATTTGTATTATATCAATGTTTTCCATTTTGTACAAAGTGGGCATTATCTGTATTATTCCAATATTTGTGTTTGTATAATTATCAATTAAATCGAATCTTTTCTTGTGTTTTATAGATGCTGATATTTTATGCATTGTGGAGATATTACAGATAATCGACGAACAAATGCTGGAGTCGCCTTTATTCATGACAGCTGAGCAAAGAGCAAAATTACCGTTTGAAAAAATTCTGGAAACCGCGGATCAACTGAGAAGTACAGGAAACGGATATTACACGTCGCAGAACTTCTGGACTGCTGTAAAACGTTATAAGAAGGCTGCTAATGTATTGGAAGATTACCCACTGATTTCAGAGAAAAATGAAAGTGATCGTAACGAATTGTTGCATACCTTGTATTCCAATATGGCACAGTGCTATCTGAAATTAAACAAACCAGCGCAAGCCTGCATTGCCTGCAAACTTGGCCTGAAGTTGTGCAAAGGAACTGAGAAAGTCAAACTTCTTTACAGGTAAATAGTAGTGTAGAACTATTTTCATTGAAACAAGTCGTTGTTATTTATTGACTGTGAACCGTTAATTCTCAGGATTTTGACTACTCCTTAAATCCTCGGTGTATAGGTTTGCCAGAGCTAAACTAATGTTTAAGGACTGTGACGCAGCACTCGGTTTATGTGAAGATGGGTTAAAATTAAAACCCACCAGTGGGGATCTTTTAGAGCTTAAACGCGAGGTAGGAGTTAAAAATTTTAAATTAAGGATTGACGTTCGTATGAATATATATGAATATTTAACAACTAACTGTTTACAAACTTGGTAATAAATTTAGGCTATAGAACTGAAAAAAAAGCAGGACAATATCAGCAAAATGTTGTGTAAAGACATGTTCAAAGGACACTGATGCGAACTGGAAAGCATCTCCCGTGCAGAAAATCGGTAATTATTTTCTAGTATTTGTGTATCTTTTGTATTCATGTAAATCTGTTGACTGACATTCACAAAGATATTACAATTTAATTGTGCTAAACGTTTATTTTTGTTTTTATTTTCTGGTTTACTTAAACATTTGAAACGTAAAACTTAACATAAAAATGATTGTAACGTTAAGGCACATAAGATCAGATCGACTTTTTGGCGACGTAGCCCAGCCCAACAAAGTAATCAATCCCTACAATTAACGGGCACGGGCACGTATAATTTCATAACATATAACTTACATCAAACATATCGTGCATGTTTATGTTATACTGCAAAGTTCATTTCGACTAAAATCGGCGTGGTCAACATCTGTCACACCCATATCACCTTGAAGTATGTTGTTGACGACAGCTCTTGCGAGGTATCCTGTTGTCGTTGCAATCGATGCATTGAAAAACGGATACAATTCGTGTGGGCCCTTCTCTTCAGTTAGCTTGTTTTGAGCTCGCATATCCTGCAGTTTTCGGGTCAGTAAATCAAAACATAGCATTTAATGATTTATTCCTCTGGGAAAGAGTTTTTGTTCGTAAGTTACCAACCTTTTGAAACATTTTAAAAGCGCTCGCAACAGTTTTGTCAATATCCAAGCTCCCTTTAAAGGCTAACTCAGGATTTCTTTGGAGGATCGTTGATACGACACACAACAATTCAATCACTATATGAATGTATTCGGGGTGTTCGATATTGTGCAGCATGTTCTCAACTAGGAGGGCAAAATTGAGTTCTGAAAGGGTCATATGTTTAAGTGTAGGTTCTTGTGGAAGTGTTTTTCCTGCAACTATGATTCCACCGGGAGTTTTCTTTAGAACATGCCAAACTCGGGCATAAAAATTGCTTGGCACACGACACAAACATCCTTCGATTTGACGTTTTTGATAGACTGTTAGTCTGTTTCATTAATATAAACGCAACATCCCATTTAATTTAACATGTATACAAGCGTCAAAGATAAATGTTACACTAGTGTTTACTTTGTTTTGGTATCTGCTTCAAGATTAACCGATACAACAGCTTCTAGCAATCGTCTAACTTCGCTGGGGCTACATGCTTCCAATGGCACGTCAGAGTCTTCAGTATTGGAATTTTCTTTGTACAATAGAATGGCATGTAGAATCCACCTTTAATAAAAATTAATTTCATTAATTCAGTCAGTATTCTAGATTTCCGCAGTTACACATTTTCTATTGTATTGGTCAAAACAGAATTAGCCAGCCCAGGTGTGTTATGCACCACCTGCATTTCTAAGAACCTCACCCCATTCGAATTTTCAAAACCCCTTCAAACAGTTCGGGATTAGTTACAATTAATTTTCCACAGTATAATGCTGTTTCCTGCTGAAGTACTGCTTGAATAATATCATGAGGTTGAACTTTGGCATAAACTGCATCTCGTATTTCTGCAGGAGACATAGGTTTGTCTACAACCCATTCCTCTTGCCCAATCATTCCAAATGTGAGCTGAAACAAGAGTTTAATGTTCGAGTATCGATTGGTTAACGAAATGTATCTAACTTTTTAAAAGAAAAAAGAGTAAAATATAAAAAGCACCTGCTTTCCGTTTACGAGGATTGTAGTAATGTAAGGACTGATACTATCCACTAGTTGACAAAGCAAGCTGCCAGCATATCGTACAGCTGCCCACAATCGTAAAACACCAGCTTGGGCGTTTAATGTTACTAGATGCTCATGCACTTCACTCCCATCAATTTGAAAGTGGGGGCCTTCTCGCTTCAAAAGAAATCCTAAAAGCTGGCAACGAGCGTAATAGCCGTCTATATATTTGTATGCTTCAAGAATTTCCCATGTCGGTTTGTTAGCGAATTCCTAATTAGGAAACAAAATACTTGAAAGATGAACCCGAAAAAGTTACCACTATGGAGTACTGAAGTACGTTGAATTGGCACTCAACCTTATAATCTTTGCAGGGTTCATTAAATTTTATTGTTTTCGGAACATCAGTCAGACTTTGGTAGCCGCTATATTCATGAACAACCTGTCGAAACGGTTTGATATCCAATTCTTCTGGATCGACCATATTCATGAAATCCAAGTGTTCTGTAACCATTAAAAATATAAATTATTTAAAACCAAGGTGGCTATTTTTTAAAACACGCAAGGATTTGGGAACTGGAAGAACTAATTAGCTAACCAACACAAGAAGAAGAAAGGAGATTTTGAAGACGTCCTATGCGAACTTTGAGTCCGTCTAAATGACCTTTTTTGAGTTCCGCAAACAAGTCAAGCATTTCTTTAAACTTTCGATCTCTGAAACAGTTAATCCAAAATATTTGTCCTGCAAAATTTCTTTCCTGGCGGAAATTTCTTATTTTATACTTTGTATCGATCACAATTGTTTAAAACGTGTGGACTTCTTGTGCTTGTCATTTTCGAACACCTTAGATGAAATTGTAGTATCGTATTAATGACTAAAGGTGATGTCATAATACCTAGAAGGTCGTCCTCGTAAACCCAGCTTCTTGTTAACACCGAGCTTTTCGTAAACCTTCACTAGCTGGCTTGGTGGCCATATTTGAACAGGTTCAACTTCGTGTGGAGTTTGCGTTTGTATTCCATACGTGGCCATCATCGCCTGTAGTCGCTGAGATTCTGCGATCAAAACAACTTGAACAACCAGGTCACTGGCAATACCCTGCATATTAAAGAAAGTTTGATCTCATATATTTACAAACGGGTTAGGAGCCCAAACTGTAAAGACAATTTTTATGGCTTGATGGGTAATGGCATTACTTGGAAAGCTGAATAACGTCCTCCACGTCTGGGACGGTTATATGAAGGCAGATACCTTCGGACTAGATCGATTTCATTCACGTGAACCAAACCACTGGTTAGAAGCTGTGCTATGACATACATCGACTGTCCCCATAAAAACACATCATTTGCACTTCCTTCTTGACTTATGTGGCGAAATTGGGTACCAGGATCTTGCTTTTCTGCGTCAACACATTCCTTAGGTACGAAGAAATACATAGGAACGATTGGATCTGAAAAATAAAAATAAAATGGGTATTTTAGTTTATACATGTGTAATTAGTGATTGTTACCAGAAACAATTCGTGTAATTACATTGCGTCGTACGTACCTCCGAAGGAGTCGCGAATCAGACGTGCCCTGGCTAATTGGCAGTACTCTTCGACTTGATCAGGGAGCCCCTTAAAAACTCCGTCAACCACCATGAATAAATAGAATATGGGCCACTCACATTCAATGTTTTCAAAGTCCTACGAGGAAAATATTTTACTTCAGATTTCGATAACCACATGAGATAGTATTGTGAATAATATTGGTATTCAACGAGCATACAATGGTTTTGCCTTGTGGATAAAATCTGGAGTTTTCATCTTCTAAAATGCACTTGTAGCCATCACGTAGGAACCTTTTGAAACCATACTCCCCTTTAAGTTTGCGAACAACTTTTTCCTTCGTTGATGTGTACAGCGTTTCGTCATGAGTAGCTATTACAATAATAATTTTTGCCAAGCTGTGACAATCTAACCGATAGATAAAGTAAACTGCTGGAAATCATACCAAATGCTGGAAATGAAATTACTGGAATCAAAGAGACATCTGTGTTCTAAAATTAAATCGTTGATTTCATTACAATTTTCAATAAGCAGAAAAAATATTTAAAAAATTACTTAATCGGTAATAAATGTTAGAATTATTACTTACTTTGGAGCTGGACTCTCTTGGGAGCAGTGTTTCAAATATACTGCGATTTCGGTTATGTGCATCAATATCAACAAAAATGACACTCCATGAAGCGCCCTTATCGCCAAACAAATTGTAACCGTTGATTGCTTCTAACGCTGCTTTGGCCATTCCAATAGAACTACAGTTAAAACGTACGCTGAATTTGTGACATGATCTGCATTTAATTTCTCTAGTATACTGTATTCATTGTATTTGCAGCGCACCTTGCATGAATCTCTGCACTTCCATCGTTATATTTACTTCCACGTTCCCACATTCCATAATCTGGAGTTCTGTACGCTCTCTCCACATAATATACTAAATTTTGAATAAAATTAACCTCGTCTTGGGTATAGATGATTTGAAGACCTATGAAAAGAACATCATACTAGTAAACGATAAAAATCCAAAGAAACTGCGTATGTAAATTTTTCATTGTATTTCAAATTTACGTACCAGAAGACGTCATTTGTACCAAAAAAATTAAATACAAAGAAACGATGTCAATCTAAAATTTGAAATACAATATAGCTAGAATTCAAGATTCATTTTTTTTAAAAATTTCACATTAATTAAATAGAAAATGACAGATTTTTTTTACTTGTAAATGCGAGTATTCTGAGTCTGAGTAAACTGTGTCACCAGTGTCTAAATCGAATTTTGCATGCAACGCATGCTGAGCACACTGATGTTGTTTGAATAGCTCGACACGATGAGCTTGTCGTATCCAACATTGTAAAATTCCTCTCATACACTTCACAGTGCTCTGACCCAATTCATGACTTTTTCCTCGATCATCGTCAATTCGTCTGCATAAAATAAATGAATTCAAAATTAACGATCCACTTTTTTAAAAAATTCAAATAAAATATATATCCGATTTTTCCCAAATTTTTCCATAAAAATTCATTAATTTTTTCGCAAACCTGTACGCTTGGTACAAGCACCAAATAGCTGAAGCACAGTAGATACTATCTCGAATACTTCCCACTTTAGTTTCTGAAGATAGCACAGGAAATATTCCAGTCGTTGGACTTTGATATCTGAGCAACTGCCTTTTAACGATTCCATAATATATATCAAGTTGTCTAACGGTATCCTCATAATTGAGATTAAATCCTCTGAGAAATCCTTCCATTTCAATGTCCCCAACGCTGGGCTGCCTGGAAATTGTTCTTTTATCGAAGTCCAATGGTTCACTGGTAGTCAACAAACTCATGCTTGCCATGCTTGTAATGTTGAAATACAATGAAATGTGCAATCAACAACAACTTGTTAGTTGTATAAAAAACGATATGTGCTTCAATGTGATTAGGGTGCTCTCGGACGAATTCTTATGCTTTGATACGATTTGCTTTGCTGCTTTTTAGAGCAAACTACAATATGCAGCTGATTTCTGTAGGCAGTGCAGAAAACATGTGCAGCCAAGAAAACTCCTCGTTCTCGTTCCTCTTACCCTAGTAAATCACAAGAAAGTCACAAGAATAAGTATAAAGATTTTGTGCAAGGGTGGTGAAATAGGAAAGGGTTAATGTTAATAAGATAGGGGAAAGGAGATTTATTGGGATAGGACGAGATAAAGTAATCCAAATCAAATGTACATATGTGTGCAATGTGAAATGAAACAAAGTTGAAGATTTACCAAATATTTTACCAAATACTTGCTTAAGTATGCTATCACGAAATGGAGAAGAAAATGTGGAGCACCAAATGTCCAGAAACTGAAATCCAAAATGATAACCCCTCAACGCATATAGCATAAACACAACTGTGCACATTTTACATATCGTGAGGTCGTGAGCAGAGCCCACAGAGCAGATCAGGAATGATATAAGAAAAGTGAAAAGATATTGTATTCTATATTTATACACGCACATAAATAAACCGCTTGACTAAAAGATTCAATGAAATGGATAAGTCAGGAGACAGTACAATTCCAACCTACTCACATCCCAGCACATCTTTTGCCAATTGTAATTCTGCCAGAGACGCATTTGTGAAGCTTACGTGTTTAAATACAAAAAACCTCAGTAAATAAACATGCTTCATTGGATTACCATTACCATTATCAAATAATAGACGTATAAGTAAATAAATATAAATAAATAAAATTTAGTCTGGAAAAACAAAAGTATCGGATATCAAGTAGGTTTCTTTTAACTGCAGTTGTAAAAGACGATGGTTCATGGGAAATTTTTTTGATGATATGAATGAATCCTTAGAAAAACTTGTGAAGTCAATGAACGCTTTAAAAATGTTTGGAAAATTAAAATGAACAAGTTTGCAAAAACCAAAACTGTAAGACTTTCACCTCGTAATCTATACCTGACACTTGTAAAATGTTGAAAATTACACTGGTTTGGATGAAAGTAAACCGAAATCATAAAACATTGTTTAAACAACACCACCAAATTTATAATTCCTGAATTCATCTCCAGTTTGTTGTTTTATTAGGTTTCCAGAATACATAATAAAGAATCAAATAACCTTTAAATTGTAATTTCCTAAGTTCGCAAATGTTATAGAGGTGGGAAATCTGTTGGCCCAGAAAATGCGCCCAATTGTGATGGATTTAAAGCAACCATATCAGATTGAGGATTTCTTTAAACGAGCAAATAAAAGTTTAAATAGTATTTAAAGTTTTTTTAAATATGCATCTGCTCACTGCTGAAATCGAAATTATACCTTTGTGCAGCTTTCATACTCCAGTTAGAGGGTCCAACTATTTGAGTTCTTTTTTCAGGTCGAAAAACAACATCATCGTTTGGTTTGAGTCTTTCTGACCGAATCGCAGGACGGAAGACAGCATCAACAAGACTCACAGAGGGTAGATAACTCTGGAGAAACAAATCTTTAAATGAGAATTCGATATTGGGGAATTCGATAAAATCGAAGCCTTATAAACATATGGATTGAATACTTTTTCTTTTGATGCAAAGCATACAACATTTCGATTGGGTTCTTCATCGAATGATTCCGACAAGATTCCAAAGTGGTCTGAATATTCATGTATAACATGTCGCTTGTCACGATTCATGGAATTGAAGCCATACGTTTCGTTTTTCTTTCTTGACTATATGACAGAAAACATGCAACATCTAATATAGTTTAATAATAAAGAATTTTAGCAAATTAAGGTGTGAAATCGGATATTTTAACAACCTGTTTAGCCTTTAACACAAGCGCCGTCAGTTGCTTGTGTATTGTTTCGATGAATTGAGGGTTCTTTTTAGCAAACTTGGTAAGAAACTCTGAGTAATTTGGTGTTCCTACTGATGTTGTGACATCTGCATTGTCAATCTGCAGAGCGTCCGCAAGTTTTCGATTTCGTTCAAATTTTGCACATTCTTTATCACATTCAAGACTAGAAGAGAGAGAAAATGAATCTTATCAAGAACATTCAGTCAGAACTCAGAAACAACGTAAATTTGATTTTAAAAGACATACACAGCAGATTTTGGTGTTTTTTCTTTGACTTCTTCCATAATTTTTTGCTTCCAATCTTCACCACGAGTATTTTGATCCGTAGATTCAGTTTCTAACCTTTTCAACTCTTTATGATACTCCCAAGTAACCGTTCTATCATACTCAATTTCCCTTTTCCAACAAATCATGGTATCAATTCGTCGTCCACAAGGACAGTTTACATCGGTCTAAAATGGAAAGAATAGACAAATCTTTAACAACATCAGGCTCGAACTAGAAATTTACCAATTTGTAATTTTATATCTATTTGGAATTACCATTATTTTACATTTAGTAGCAGGGCATGCATCCTCATGACATGGCGCTCCACATTGATGACCACAATCCCTCAATTTGCAACAAGGTAGTTTACAGACTGCCCCTTCTGCTAAACAAACACCTCCATGACAGTTTTTTGAACAAGCATGTCGATTACACAGCAATATCTTGCCGCACGGTAATCCACAAGATAATTCGTTGATGTAGCACATAACGTTCTTGCGAAGCTGCAAAATAAAATTTCAGCTTTAAAATCAATCTTACGCAAATCTTTAACTGTCTAATTCATAATATAAAAAATGTAAAGTCATTATTCACTTCATGCTTTCCGTGACACCACTTTTCAGTTAGAACAGTACAAGGAGGGCTGAAACAAAAGTAATGATATATATTATCATACGCAGATTTGATGCGTGGGGCTAGTCATACGTACTCGTAATTTTACGTGTATATATTTTCAAAACATAAATAAAGCTAAAAAATAACTAGTAAATTACCAATTTGGTTCTGAATGACAAGGGTGATGAACTGGGTGATCACAGGTGTGCTGTCGTGAACAAGGCAAATGACAAGGTGGTCTTCGCGTTCCACAAGGAACTGGAGGATATATAATTGATGCTCCACATTCGCAAGGCAATTCTTCAAAGCCTAGAAGTAGTCAGCGAATGCACTGTTTAGCATAAGTGATTTTACAACAATGACGATAATTATTCAATACTTTATATTGCACTTACTGACGATTCCACATGGTAGACACGGATTCAAATGGCATAAGTTGGTGCACGTATGTTTTCCGCAACGCAGCTGCCGTTGACATACAAGTGAGCAAATATGATCTACGTCAATGCAGCATTTTAAATTACATTTGTGCTTCCCACAACTTCTTTTCTGAAATTATACACACATGTCTTTAAAATTTATTGAATTGGGTGAATATTGCTGAATATTTCAATTTCATACCTTGCTACATTTTTTCTGACAAAGAACTTCGTCTTGATTTTTAAGTTCCTTGCATGGAATTTCCATGGTCTTTATGCCACACCTGCATTTTACGTTTGATATTAAAGGACACAAAGGGCATTCTTTATCTTGATGACATTTGAATTGACAACGATGTTTATTATCCATGTCACCACACGGTAATACTTTCAAGCATGTCTTCGAGCAAGTCGGGATACGATCCAAGCAAGTTTTTCTGGGGGGAAGCCGGGCAGCAGCGCAGGCTTCTCGAATCGGAGTTTGTCCGCACGGACAACTCAACACTGCTTCAATAGATGTCTTGCACGGACTACATGATCCCGAGTGGCAAATATTCTCACAACTATGGTTTCCACAACTCAATGTTTTTTTGCAATTCTTCAGGCATGAGTAAGATGTACACAAGTTTGCATTGCGGGTGCAAGCTACTTGTTTTTTCTCAGATTTACAATGACATTCTAAAGCAAAGAAAGGCATTCACATGTAGTTTGAAGTAAAAGCATTTTTCACTTGACTTAAAACAACGAAAATATTATATTTTTACCGTGATTGAGTTTTTCATCGCAGGTGTCACATTCTTGAAAGTGACAAATTCTCGAGCATTTGTGTATTCCACATTCGAGGACCTTTCCACACACATTTTCGCAAATCAATACGACTTTAGAGCCACATTTAACTTGTGCGTTAGTTTTACCACAACCACAATATCTGAAAGCATTGAAGATATTTTGTATTGTAGCCAAAATACAGATGATTGATCAAGAATTTTAAACAAATAAAAGCGTTGTACCTTGTCTGCTGAACTTCGCAGGATGGACATGGACCTATAATATGTTAATTAATACGCACTGTTAGCAAACAAAGTTCTTGTTTATAAAGTTCAGTGTGAGACAAACAACTTCAGTATGAGTATGTACCTGGGTGGCACTGGGAATTACAACTGTGTTCACAGTTTAATCCTCCAGGATTTAATTTTCCACATACTTGCCCGCAAGTGTGAGGAATGTCGTATTTAGAAAATTTAGGATTTTTGGTTTTTCCACACAGGCAATAATAATGGTCAGGCGTTGTATCACAGTATGATTGACAGCCGGGGCACCTCCAACCGCATTCTAAACAGAAATTACACTTATCACAAGAACGTTTATACTTTCAGAATCATTTTAAGACGTATAAGATTCAAGTCAGAAATTACCATCTGCAGATGATGATGCCCATTTTCGAATACACGTTAAATGGAAGACATTGAAACACCGTTTGCATGACCATACCGGTTGAGAATAACGTACTTTTTCAACACAAACCATACATTCATAAACATTACGACTTAATTGATCCATTAAAACCTCTCGCTGATTTTTAGGCTTGCCAGTGATTCGTTTATCAGCATTAGGCTTGGCTTCTACTGGAAAATTTCGTTTAGATTCAAAAGCTCCATCTCCACGTCGTTCAGTGTCTTCAAGACAAGTTTCATCCTTATTAAAATTCTGTGAAGTTTCATGGCGATGACGATTTTTTGGTGCTTTGTCCCTTCCACCTCTACCTCTACTATTATAATGCTGCCAGCGACCCCCTCTGCTAAAATCACTTCGGTTAGCAAACCCATCTCCAGTAAATTCGCGATTCAAACTATCTGTCCCTCGGCTCTGTTCTGGTCTCAAGTTGTCATTTGTGGGACCATAAGAATCTCTGTAATTTCGACTGGACTGCCTATCAAAATTTTCATCGACGCTACTTTGTCCGTGATTACGACGCGGAGGTCGCCAACGATTATCAAAGCCACGCTGACGTTTCTGTTCTCCAGAACGATCTGAATTATTTCTGAATGGTCGCGTATCCATATTTTGTTGCTGTACCGTTAGCTCTGCTGCGTGTCCATGTCCATCGCCTGTATCTTCGTAATCGTAGCCACCTGTGTCAACAGACGCACCCCGTTCAGCTATTCGAGTTGCCTCATCATGATATGTTCCAAAATTATTCCGCATGGAAGAATCGGCACCCAGGCTTGGAGCATGAAATCCCCTGCCACGTGGTGGTCGCCTTTCCTGATAATTTCTTTCATTAGTTCCTCTGTTATATGACCCTCCTCTACTTGACCCTCTCCCTCCTCTGTAGGGAAACGAGCCTCCACGATTGTTGTGTCGTCCACCCCTTCGACCACCACCACCTGCAGAATGATGGGCTGCACCAGGGCTAGTGTCGTCTCGATCACGACCTTCATGCGTCGTCCTATTACTTTCGGTTTGGTAATCCATCCCTTCGTCATCTATTAATCATTATGCTCCACCTAAGCAGCAAACCAAATCAACATATCATATTAGTCACACAGGAAATGAAAGTGAACAAATATTTCAAATAACAATTCAAATGCTCAAAATACAAATCTCAAAAAATAAAACTTCGATTCAGCTACTTTCCACATATATTTAAATCAATGAAAAAATCACTTACTCACAAAAATCACGAGTAGGTTAATTTAAAGTACTTATACGTGATGATTGTTTCACCCAGGATTTTGACAACTGCACCTAAAATATGTTCTTCAGTTTTTCAATGGTAAAGCACGTCTGTTGTTCATCGAGAATTATATGCTCCCATTTCCCGGCGCTTGACGGGGGCATCATAGTTGTATTGCAACTTGTTACTCAAAACATGAAGTGACATGAACAGCGACATTAATAATGCAATGCAAATCAAGGTCGTAGAAAGCATGCTATTACTTTGCTTTGCGCTTTGCTACCTATGTACCGAAGGATCATCGACATTGTCGCCATCACCTAGGTGGAAGAATTTCAAACTCCTCCGCAAGTTTAAAATGTCTTAATATTAATTGTAATTGTAAGCAGTCGTTGTCGTAATCGTATTTATCAACAGTTAAGTAGAAAAACTGATGAGACTACATTTTTTGACTGGAATTCTGGTGAATTTGTATAATGTGAGGGAAACATCATATAATAATAATCATGGCCCATGGCCCATGGGTATTCGGTAACGTTCAAGTGCTAAGAAAGCTATGTACCTATTTTAAAAAATTCGTGTTGAACATAAATTACGGAGACGATTTTTAGGTACCTGAGGGTGGACTTCATTTTTTACAAAGATTCTCATATGGTAGGAGCATTTCATTCGTTTTTACTATATCCGACAAGTATTAAAAGATACTGTGAATGTGAAAGCTCTTTCTCAGTAAAAGTCAACTTATCTCATTACAACCAAAAATATGCATTATGTTAATGATAAAAATGTTTCTTGGAAAACCCAAGGATTAAAGGTCTATATATAGGAAACGTTGAAACGTATAGATAAAGTCGGATCGTCGGATACAAATTGGAAAACCCTTGGATTGCTTATTGCTTATAGTCTGTTCGTGCATTTTGATATTCCACTGAAATGTTTCCTTAGGGCTAATGCCCCTTATATACTTTTAAATTCTAAAGAAAGGTGAGGAGCTGGGTTTTCCTAGAAGTTACGGGCATTTATATCTATTTTGAAGAGCTGAAGAAGAAGTTAGTGTATATTTCTTTGAACATTAAGCTGGGGAATAAATTCTACTTAAGTCTCACTTTTCTTTTATCGCTCGACTAAACCACTTCAAACCACGTAGCTCCTTATATTTTTCTTAGAGAATTGTTTTACTCTAGTTTTTCTTGAAACGTTATTGACATTTGAGGATTGTTATTTGATTTATTTTTCTTGTCGAGCTTTCCTCCAATTTTTAAAAATGAACCAAGTCAGTTTCACGTTGGTGTCAGTTTGCCTATTATTACTTGCCGCAATAATTAGCTCGGCGACTATTGCTGGTGATTTGGAAGCAAGTAAACTGCAGAGCGTACCTGTTGTAACAAGTGATGTACCCATAGCCGCAGCGCCGGTGGTCAACCCTGCACCAGCGGAAAACTTGGGAGGTGGAGTAATTACAGAACATAAAAATCCAGATGGGTCAACGGTAACTGTTACTAGGTACAATGGACCTCTTCCTGCCAGTACGTTTCACAATCAATTCGGAGGTACGATTAATTTTTATGATTTTTAATAAGTATAAAAATATGGGTTTAAATTATAGAGGTGCTTTTCATTTCTGAAATCAAGACTTTTCGGAAATTATGCTTTAGCAAAGGTTTCATGCATGCTTTGCATTGCTTGTGGATTTGTTAGGGGAATTTGCATGGGATACTAAAAATTGAGCTTCCATTTCATTTAGAAATATCTTCACATTCACAAACCTAAGACTCGACTTCTTTGATTTTTCTGCAGGGTTGACGAATTTGCATGATAATTTGCAACGCAGCTTTTATGAGACTCAGTTACTTCATCAAAGGAGCCAGCAGGCTTTGAATCAAGCTCTCTATTCAAATTTCAATAATGTTTTCCGCAATGCATTTTACACACCTGCAATCAATCCAGTCTTTCCTCAATACTTTCCTACATATAGCAATGCTTTCTCGTACCCATATAGAACATTTACAACTCCAAACTATGGTAAAAAGGCATTTTATAAATGCATGACTAACTTGTAAATTAGAATAATTGTGAATCTATTATCTTTGTTACTCTGTGAGTCAACCCAATATGGACTATACATTAATATTTTCACTTTAAAATTCTGTCTTTCTAGGGTTCTACCCAGGAGGGTTTTCTCCGTTTAGCGGCTTCTACAACCCATATCACGGATAGGCATATCCTGCGCAGGACTAAGACTATTTAGTCACTTATACTGGAACTCGGTGCCGATTTAAAAGAACGGCGTTTGAGGAAATCTTTTGTTGTATTTATTTAATTGTAATTGATTTTTATTCCATGGATGCTATTCCATTCTTATTTTATATTTGATAATTTTTAAAATGGGATGCCAATCTCCAATGTCTGACTTGATTTCGCAAAATTTTAATTAAAGCTGATCAAAATATAAATGCACACATTTATTTTTCACGTATTTTTATTTACAAATATATCTAAGTTTTCATAAAAAAGTTCGTCTCACAAGCACATATCTACTATTTACTGCTAAAAATATTTTGCCCTCATATTTACGTCAGACTTCATTAGTTCTTCGGAGTTCATTGGCGAAATGTAATGTGTCATTACTTGTATTGACACTGTGCTTGTGACATTGAATAGTCATGTCATGTCATAAATATGATACAGTACACGTAGTGTGACACGACTGCATTGCATGATAGACTACCCAAGCTGATTTTCACACACAAAAATCGTGTTTTACGTAAAAAAAACTCTGCTTGGCAGAAAACGTGTATCAATGCTGAGCATGATCTGAAATCATCTAAATAAATTATCAATCCATTACATCAACCCAATTATCAATCGCTATCCATTATAGTCTGACCAGGCTCTTTGTACGACACTGTGATGAAACTTATTGTTAGTATGGATATCTGGACTGGATGTGCATAGTTGATAGTAAGTATATCATTAATGTGGATTTCAACTCCTTGCGTCAACCGGATACAGAATAAAATATATATTTTTTGGTTGCTCTCCGAAAATTTTCAAAGCTAGAATCCATGTCATTCCTAATCACAATCATGGTTTAAATTATCCAAATTATCCTTATCACAGACATTCCAACTCAACCGAGGTAAACATGTCAAACATGCAACGTTTTTGTAATTTCATCTGAAAGGGAGGTAATTTAACTGAACTGCTCGTCGAAAATTAGTATTGAAATAAAAATTGAATACCGCGACAGGAAGTGATCATGCAAGATTCACATTTCAACAAATCTATTTCTAATTAACCTGGCTTTTGCTCCGAGTTCCTTTTATTTGCTTTCATCCTTGTTACTGTTAAGGTCACAGGAAATAGTTTTCTCAAATAGCAAAAAAAACATTGGGAAAGTTTCCATAAATCTTAGCAATCATGGCCACAAGTGTCGAAAAACAAGGACGGGGAGGTAATGAACTTGCATACGTTTACGGACATGATTCTAAAAAATTCCGCCTCAGAGCTGTAAGTGGAGAAAAGGACATTTATTCCAAGTTTATCAATAAATCCCTCACCAAAAAGCTATCATGGGGTCAACTTTTTCTCTCTGTTTTGATCTGTATTACACAGGTAACGAAAATTTATTGAAATTATATGCATCTCGAATATTGTGCATTCTTTTGTTCGTCATTCGTTGCAATGCTTTTAAAAATAGGTTATTACAATAAGCTTGGTTTCCGGACGATTCAACTATTATGATGCAACGGCTGAGCATGGGATGGGAATTTGGAGTTCTATTATTACAACAATTGCAGCATTGCAAACATTATGGTGCTTACGAAGTGCCAAGTACTGGAAGCTTCATTTGTCCTTCGCACTTCATATTTTTTGCATGTTAGGAACAATGGTGCTTCTAACCACCCAACTATGCTCAACCATACCAGGAACACGTTATAAAATAAGCAACGCTTTATATGATAATGAAGAAGAAAACGATTATGACCACAATTACAGAAGAGAGGGTTATTTTGAAGAAGTGCCAGAAACCCTGGAAAACGGCACAATTGTCCAGACAGAAGTTTTTCACAAATATTACATGACCCCATATCACGTTGGCGTTATAAAAGGTATAAAATTTCTTTAATGGAAGAACAATCGAATGTCTCCTAGTTGGGCGGTCATGCCAGGTTAGACTTTAATCATTTTGTTATTGTTATTCCACCCGCAGAGAAGGTATCTGTAGAATGTTTAATAGCTTCGTTGGCAGTCAACGGAGTAATGACTACGGCAGGAATATTTCAACTTATTGGATCTTTTCTGATGACAATGATGACCGGCCGGGCTATTTGTTGTGCACAGTCGAAGGTAAACTATATTTTGGATTTTTCAATTTAAAAGTTACAGATTCCGAATTGTCATAAGTGTTTTCGTATGTGTCATAGATGCATGGGAAATTATTTGAGCTGGAAGTTGCTGGAAGTGAAAATTCTGATGGAATGGCAATATTTCGCAAACTGCAAAACAATAAGCGAGCCTCGATTTCTTCTAATGGGAGTGGAAGTAGTGGAACTTCAAGCCCTAATAGCCCAGTAGCCGCTGCAGCTGCAGCACCTCCACCCTACTGCGAATCCCTTGTGGGAATAATTTAATGAGCTTATCACAATATTTCGGTAAAGGGTTGTATAATTCGTTATTAATTTCGGGGTGATAGAGAATGGTACTAAATAAATAAATGTGCTTGGTTGTTTTAAAAGTTTTATTATTATTATATTATGAAATAAATGATCATTAGCAGAGAAAGAAAATGTTTTAGTCTGTCAGACCTTTACATTCCATTCCCATATACCGATTTTGTACTGCCTGTCAAGCTATCTATAATTTCGTTGTTTGTACAAAAAAATCAAGGGTTTCTCAACGGACGTCATTTAATGTGTAATGACGTTGGGAGTTAATTTGGTAAACCATAAGCCCACGCTGACGCTTGTATATACTAAATAAAAGTGGGCAGCTTTGTCTTGCCAAATAGCATGTCAAACTTATCAAATATTTGCGTATTAGTAATTCCATGCCATATTGAGATTTGAGATTTTATTATCGTGATCAATGATCAATCATGCGCACCACCGAGAATGCATGCGATTGTGGTCCATTTCCTACATCAGTAAAAATCACCCATGAGTAAATTATTTTCTGCCTTTTTCCCTCATACTTTTACACGGAAAATGTGATCACAATATTACAACAAGTAAGTATCTAATTTGTATGCACTAAAACAAGCATTTTATGTACTAAACGTTATTTCAATATTAAACACTCCATATATGCAGCATTGTTGAAGTGATTTAAGATGATGACTCAATTCCCCGTCGTCACACTCGTCACTGTCACCGCATTCCCATTTTCTCGATCGAATATTATAACGCGTGGGAGTGGGAGTAAGAAAGATGTGATACAGTAACAATATTATTACCCGTCTGGATATTTTTTTTCTTAACAAGAGTGGGGTTACTTATGACTTGAGCAAGGAAAAGCTCTAAAACCAATTTCTCAGTACAAGATGAGAGCACAGATGTACACAGTACACACTCACACTTTTGTTATCTTTTCTTCTTTGCACACAATATATATACATATATATGACAACATTTACCCTACACGGTATATGCAATATACCTACTTTTCTTAAACGGAGATAATCTATCTTCGTCAGTCACATCTTCTTGCCAGGGAGCATTAGGATATTATGTCATATTCCATGAACGAGCAGAACTTTTATAGGTATAAAAACATGCCTAAAAGTATCTGATGATGTTGGCTGTTGGTTTGGTATTCCATTCTCTATATCGGTATCTCTTTTAAATGTCCCGATCGTAAATTGGTGTGTGATGAATGTGTGCTGTGCCTGTTCACGTTTTGTGCCTTTGTGATGTAGGCTGATTGAATGGAAGTGTACAAAAAATTTGAGAACTTAGAATTTGGAACTAAAATTTTCCAGCTGGATGTCGCACGGATTTTCGAACCACTTAGAAGTACAACAGTAGACAAGACTCATTTGCACGCGATGCGAGCATGAAACAAGAAGTTAGTCAAGTAGATATATACGAGAGTATTTAATATTCAGAAATTGCTGGAATAAATTATGTAGAGAAGAAGAAAACGTTTCACATTGTTCACATAAATTTGTCTGATAACCTTTTTGGTATAAATATCACAAGACAAAGACATTAAATGATATATAGCAATAGACCTAAATCTATCTACTTATATAGCACGTTTTGAAACGATGTTAGATAGAACTTTCTTGTCAATTGTAAATTGTAACCGTAATGTGAAGTGGTGGCGTGTGTTCATATAACGATGACTGATTTAGTAGATGCAAATTTTCTAATTTTTTAGTAAAACTACATAAAAAAGTTAGCTTATATTGCGGGTGCTAAAACAAGCGTTCACGTGACTGTGGAAAGGAACATATTCGAATTTCGAATCGGACTTGACTACTGGCATGTTGTCGTAAAGTCGACAGTTTTTGTGAGTTGTATACATTTGTTTTATATTATATTCGTACGACATGAAATTGGGATAACATTTCTTAATTGCATGATTGTTAATTGTCTGGCAGGTTCAGGAAGTTTGTAAAGTAGATTTTCTTTTAAAAAAAGAACACTCTGGATTTTGTTGGATGTTGGAAAGTAGACGGACCCACTCCCATGACCTCGCACGGACCAACACGCTTTCATCGTCATCATGGCTCCAACATTTGTCTTGATCTTGAACGTTTTAAAGCTACTAGGAGCACATCGTTTGCTAATGCACTAACATTTAGTGAAGAAGTATTTTACAAAATTTTGATTTTATTTGATATTTCAATTTAGTGAGCCTTAAGAGGTAAGATCTACAACGGTCTAATCATATGTTTTGAATATTTAAATATTTTAGCCGTTGGCTCCCGGTGAGATCTTTCTCGTGGAGATCGAAGAAAACGAAACAGGATGGAGTGGGAACATGAGAATAGGTCTTACTCAGATGGACCCAAACTTGGAATTCCCCCTTCCCCTTTATGCCCTCCCGGATCTGGTGTCAATGGGTCCATCGTGGCTTTACGCCATAACAAAAGCACACAACAACGTCTACACAGCCCAGGAAGCAATCACAGCGGCCATCACAGAATCTCAAGAACTAGCCGCTGATTGGAATTATAATCCACCTCCTCCAGTATTACCAGCAGCACCTGAAGAAGGTGCTGGTGCTCAACCGGAAGACTTGCTCATCCAAGAAGCACTGTTTAGTTATAGACGACATCCTAAAGTAATCGAGAGTGAGTGTCTTTTAAAATTTTGTTGGTTATTGTTTAATTCTACGTGAACATCGTGTGCATAATTAATCAATTCTATACATAGGAGAAGGATCACTAGTTCGAACACCCAGGGGATTCATACAGCTAAAAGCGCTACTACCAAGTATTAAAAACCCAATGGAGCACGAAGGAATGGGTCTTTTGGCCACAGACATTGGGAGTCGAATTGGTGTCATGTATGTTCCCACATCAGAGACAAAGGCTGACATGCACTTTATCATTAATGGTGAGGACCAAGGACCTTCAGCCCGTGACATACCCTATCAAATAGCACCGTTGTTTGCAGTAGTTGACGTATATGGATCAACAAAGAAAGTCCGTGTTATACAGCTTCACGAAGGTAAGTTTATAAACCACACGGTTGGAACATTTTCTGGATGTTAGTAACAACGTTCTTTAGACTAATCCACTATATGCATTATTACAGTGGAAACCTTGCAGTCAATGTGCCGCGATGTTATTCTCAGATCGATAAGGCTGTCTGGAGTTTCGAATCTCCCTTTACCTAAACTCTTAAAAGATTATTTACTTTATATATAACCTGTAACGAAATAATGCTGTTTTGCGTATGCTACTTTCGTCAAAGTTGATGTACCGGTGTTATACACATTTGATTGATAGGCAGTGGAGTGTAATGATGATAATTTTTATGTAACGAGGGATATTCGTCTCGTTTATTAGATAATTTCTCGAATGCTTTAGCAATATCCCAGTAAAAAAAACTCGTGACATTGACATTCACTGATTTAAAGTAACGATATGTAACCTACCCGTTGTAGTCAAATGCTTCCTTTATGCGAAGCCAATCCTAGTAAGTTATGCTTACAAATGATTTTCAGTGAAACCCGGTGCTCTAACTTCATGTAGGAGCCGTTTTGTTGTTAAATGTGGATCTGTGGATGTTATGACTCATTGAGTACTGTAAAAGGTACATTTAGTCCTCCGAAATGCTAATTTTAATGTTTTCTGTATGAACTCAATTAAATCTCTAATCATGTTATTACTTAAGTTTACGACTAAGCTAGATCGTATATGAACGTTATACAATCATGTGACGCGCATGTTCCTTTCGTTTGCGAATTGCGAATAAACATTAACATAATTCCTTAAAAAAACCTTGATTATTGTAATGGATTCATTTTTAAATGCTGAATGCCAATTATCATTGAATGTGAACATACGTTATAATTACTAGTTTTATAGTTTATTCTTCTTCTGAACTTCATAAATACATAAATATTTTGCGTACAACTTCTTGCTATTCCGTGGAAAATGTCCTGTCTTTCTTTGCGTTTGCTACAGCTAGTTGAGTTGCAGCCCTAACCTCATCTCCAAATTCCTTCGAGATTGGATAAAAGTTTTTCTTCAACACACGTTCTCTAATTTGAGGTAAAGCTTCTTTCAGTCTGTCAGCAATGCTATCTACAAGCCTACGTCTTTCTGAAGTTCCAATATCCAGTTGCAGAAATAGTCTTGCTTGTATAAATTCATCTTCAGGAGTATCATACCTGTCCACAATCCCAGACACAGTGAATGGAATTTGGG